>CM049819.1:3091925-3222393 GCA_027422435.1 Schizopygopsis pylzovi
GCTATATATAAACTTGCCTTACGTTTATTTAAGCTACAGCTATGAGCACATATTTTGGCTTCTTAGCTAGCAAGTCTACTTCCTCATTTCCATCCACACCCACATGTGCAGGAACCCAGAGGAAATTTACCTCTATCCTTACCTGCCTTATTCTAAACAAATTCAGTAAAACTTTAAATATTAAATCTTGCCTAGCTTCAGATTTACAACTTAGTAGACTAGTGAGCACCAGCACAGGACTGCAGACACCAGGATAATAAATGGGGAGACCAATTAGGAGGGTAACGAGGAAGACACAGGTGGCGTAACTGAAACAATAATGAGATAACAAGAAGGGCTGGGTCAGACAATAGAGAGGAGAGCACATGGCACCAACAACAAACAACAAGCCATGTGCTCAAACAAACACACAGGGACATCTGGTGGCCAGCCAGGGAACAACAGCAGGACCGTGACACTGATTGAGATGGCCTTCAGCTAAGTTTGATGACGTGGCAGCCGAGAAATGCAGCCTTTGTAGGATGCAGCCTTCCGTTTGAGAAACACCCATGATGACCCACACCACCATATCATGTCAACCAGATACTGAGAGATGCATCATCGTCGTGTCATATGTGCTGGGATGCTGTATTTTGCACTTACTAGAGCGTGCTGGCTGAAATAAGTTAGTATGAATAAAGGTTTTGTTTGATATATTTGCAGATCACAGGAATAATTTACTGATCCAAATGTGTCGTGTAGAGTTACAAGTAAGCATTTCCTAATTTCACTTCTGAATGTTTTGGTTATATTTCAGCTTTTGTTATATTTTTTTATACTGTCATCATTTGTAAAGTATATATATTTAACTTCCTTTACCGTTACCACATTTACCTGCATTTACTTTCTTTTCGTATTTGGCAACTTTTTGTGAAAAGTTGAGACTTTTGAGGGTGGTTCTAGAGATAATAATAATAATAATAATAATAATAATATTTTTTATTTATATAGTGCCTTTCCGACACCCAAGGTCACTTTACAAGTCAGATTTAAGGAACAGAGACAAATAGACTTTAATACCAGAAGACATAACATACCATGAGCTGAGAGTAATATACAGAAACCACTTACAAGATTAGATTAGAGATATAGACAGACTGAAGATAAACATCCATAACAGTACAATTCACAGACTATGCACTGAAGAGTAATACTCAGATAAAAACATTGTTTTTTTAAGAGGTTTTTAAAGGAGAGAAGGGAGGATGTCTGACGGATGTATTGGGGAAGAGCATTCTACAATCTAGGAGCAACAACGCTGAAAGCCCTAGATCCCATAGTCACCAGACGAAACTTAGGGGTGACTAACAATCCCTCACTAGAAGATCTTAAGGAGCGGGCACGAACATAAGGTAGAAGTAAATCAGATAAATAAGTTGGACCAAGATTATGGAGAGCATTATAAGTGAAAATTAGTATCTTGTAGATTATACGCATCTGTACAGATCTTCTGAGAGAGGGGTTTGGCAACACTGGTCGTTTTACGATTTGGAAACTTGTTATTTGAGTGAAATCGTGTGTGGCTCTTAAAAGAGACGTTGGGGTTTAGTTTTGTTCAGGAATCTCTTAACCTCCGAATCCATACAGAGTGCGTTCCTGTTGTTTCAGAGCATACAGAACATCCATGGCAGTAACGGCCTTTCTTTTAGCGTGTTCAGTGTAGGTCACAGCATCACAAATAACGTTCTCCAGAAACACCTTCAACACACCACGCGTCTCCTCATAAATCAACCCAGAAATACGCTTGACGCCGCCACAGCGAGCAAGATGATGAATAGCTGGTTTAGTGATTCCCTGGATATTAATACGAAGAACCTTTCGGTGACGCTTAACGCCTCATTTTCTGAGTCCTTTACCGCCTTTTCCTCTTCCAGACATATCGACACTTGCTTCATCACTCACACCAGTGAAGATCATCTGAGTAAATAGAGAAGGAGGGCAGGTTATACTTCGCTAAAGGACCTAGGTGAAACCACGATCATAGGTGTTTCCACTAGACATCACTATACGGGATAAACTAACCTTTTCGAAACTTTGAATAAATTGAATCAATGCTTCACAAAATGATTCACATATTCGAAGTGCTCGATACACCACGTGCTAGTGCCGCCTGCTGGTCAAAAGTGTGCAAATGCAACAAAAAATCAGACTAAAGACTAAAGACTGGGGGCGATCTCAATGAACTCGCATGATTCACGGATTTACAGATATCACCCCCAGCCATTTACATTTAGACACGTTTTGAAACAGTTATGATGTAATGAAGCCTCGTTTCCTGAAATCATGGGACTCTTAATGCTTTGTATAAAAAAGAAAAAACATATATTTTTTACATAATTTACCTTTACTCTTCACTAATCTGTCCCTTCTCTTATGAACACCCTGGCTATTTCCTGTCTTTATGAAGCCCCTCCCTCAGAAATACACAACGGGCTCTGATTGGTTAGCTGGCTCAGTGTGTTGTGATTCACTAAACCACCTAGTTTGCTGCATGTTCCTGGGGGAGGAGTTTATGTAAATGTCTGGGTTTGTGATGTCACCGGCTCGGGAAGAAGCTCGTTGTACTCTCTACCAGCAACATTACACACTAAATAAAGATAAAAAAGTGAAATCACAATCAATCAGTCCTTTAAACTTAATATCGTTGTTTACTTTCTTCATATATTTTTTTATGACAACAATCATGTGTTCTGATTCTGGGTTATCGTTGCTGCAAAGTCTTTATATTTGAAATATGGTTTTATATGCAATAATACTTTCATGACAGTATTACAGGAATCATGTTTTAGTAATCTCCAAATAGAAGGAAAATATGCAGATATTGACAGAATTTAATAACAGATACATTGGATTACTTGTTGATTATCTCAATCATTGTGTAAAAGCAGATTATTTGTCATTAACAGAACCGCTGTAATTGTTGACGAGAGAATAACTCAAATAAGAGCCGGTCTTACATGAACAGGCCTACATTATTCACTTTATTCACTGCTCTGTCTGTAATGTGTGCGGCTCTGGCTGTGAACAACACAATAATGCAGTGTGAGAACAATTACCTGGAGACATTCTCTGTGAAACAGTCTTTTCAGTAGAAACACAGCTTACATGCACTGAAAGAGCAGCTACATATCTTAGAATGGGTGTCTTTTTCTGTGTAGAGTTTAGTCTCCTCCCTCATCTCTTCTTGACGTGTGAAACACAAGGAAGTGTCTGATTTAGCGCACGCGTCTCTGTTAAAACAGTCTATTAATGTGTCAGTATGGGGTCCAGTGCACTGCCTCTCATACTCTGTGAGTATTTCATTATATTCTACTCTATCTTCTGTTTTGTTATTCTGTTTCTAAAACAGTATTCAGCTGAAGATAAAATAATGATTGTGTGTAGGAGGGTCTAAGAATCCACAATATTATTTATTATCCAGATTCAATGTGATGATATGTTACGTGTGGATCAGACACAGAGTTTCAGAGAACATGTATTTATCTGTGCTGCGTGTGAAAGATGGAGGTCCTGTGGACATGTGCTTTTACTGTTTATGATGTGATACTCGCTCTTCTTATTTTCAGCAGTTCAGTTCAATCAGATGTATTTGTGTTCATATGAGTTTGGTGTTGTGTGGTACTGTATCTTTAAATAGTCTCTTCATTAGAGATTCAGAGAGTTTGAGAAGTTTATCTGTCAAACATTACACTTAAAAAATAAAAAAATACATTTAAAATGAATGATTTTCACTGAAGCAAACACAATATATGAAAAAAGTGACATCCAAACAAAATAAAAAGAAAATGATGTCAATGCTTTTCTCAGAATTAACATCTGATTTTCAAGTATTTTTAACCAGTTTGTCTAAGTGTCATGTTTAGCGGATGTGTGTCAGTTCTCCTCACGTTCTCAGCAGAAAAAAACACAGCTGTAGTTCAGTACATTAATATATGAACATGTTTCACTAATGCTGGACAATATTGATCTTCATTTTGAACAACATATTTATTGTTTCATAACTTTATTTTGTGAAATTTTTTGAGTGAAAACAGTGCTTGTGCTACGTTTCTGCCAATTGCTTTGTCTTGTTTTAATGGTTTAAATGTGTTTTCACACCAAGTTTATTTGAGTAACACGTCAAATGATCTCAGACCTGCTAAAAGGAGCTACAAATAAAATGCACTCAGACCACATCATCGGGGGTGTTGTTTAGTTTGGTTGTGATCGGCAAAAGCATTGACGTCACCTGCTGCTGGTTCCCTTTCTGATTCACTTTAACTGAACTGGGTTTGGTTCATTTATAATACACTTTATGTGAAAACACCCAAAATTTAAAATTATTCAAGTTCAAATTTATTTGGCTATATGTCACAATAATGTCTGATGGCAACACCAAACAGGAAGTGAGGCGTTGTGTTTCTCAAACACTTTGTCCTGATGTGGTTTGTAGTCTGTAGTTTGCTTTGTTCCAGTGAAGCATCATCAGTAGTGTGTATGATCACATTAAATTAATATTTGCTTGTATTCTTAATATTTGCTTCTTTCTGCTCTATGGTTTTAATCAGTGGGGAAGATAGTTATTCTTATTCTGTATTTTTACTTTAATAAACCTCAAAATACTATCAGAAGAGCAAAACATGTGACTGTCATTTTCATTTACTTCCTCTTCTTAGAGATCCATCTGTCTAATATCACATTTGAGAGTCTCTGTTTTCTCATATTTAATAGTCAAGCAATAATAGTATCTACTGGTGAAGCATCGTGTCTAGCGAGAGACTTCTGTCACTTCTTGTTCTCCACATTGATATCTGAACATGCGCAGAACCTGAGACGATCAGCTTTTGATGGCTTTCGGTGGCCCTGCTCCAGGCTTTGAAGTCGTGGCAAGTGTTTAAGATTATAACTACTTATGGTATTTCTTTTTAGCTCTATAATATCTGCATGATACAATTATGCTGATTAGATTGGGGCACGTAAAACCGGTCAGGCTCCTAATAACTCTTTATATTGAAAATAATAATAATTAATGTAATAATTTAATTGCATTAACCACAAAATACGCTGGAACTTTTCTCAGAAATAACTTCTGTTTTCTGAGACACTTTTTCATGTATTTTTAACCAGCTCGTCTGTTTTAGAGGATGTGTGAAGTCAGTTCTCACGTTCTTTACAGAAAAACCACAGCTGTAGTTCAGTACATTAACAAATGAACATGTTACACTAATGCTCGACAATCAGAAAGTGTATTTTGTCTTCATTTAAACAACATATTGTTTCATAAAATACTTAATATACATACTCAGACCACATCACTTTGGGCCCTTTTGTGATTCTATGAAGTCTTTTACATTGTGAACACTAAATGTACTGAAGTCACTCGCCGCTGGTTCACTTTCTGGTTTTCAAGAAGCGGTCTGGAAGCCATGGAATTAAAGAATAATAAAACAAGTAAATTTGAGTTTATATTTCAGAATTCTGACTTTATTCTCACAATTCCTAGATTATATCTCACAGTTCTGATAAAGAAAAACAACTCGTCATCTCTTTCCCCCTCGGCTCAGAATCATGAGTTTATATCCCACACTTATGGCTTTTTCCCTCAGAATTGACAAACTCACTATTGTTGAGTTAAATAGAGTTATACAGAAGAACTAGGAGATATAAACTTGCATTTGTGAGAAAAAGGGTCAGAATTGTAATATAAAGTAAATATAAATAATGTATACATTTTAATATTAATAGGTTTAAATAGTATTTTGTGCTGTAAGTCTAGGGCTAATACAATACGTCCTCTATGAACTGCATATGTGAATATTATGTAGACCTAAATCAAATTTATGCTTTAAAAGTAGAGAAATCATAGCAGTTTTTATACATATTCTGTCTGATTAAATGTCTGCATTTAGCTTCAAACGGCGTCATTGACGACAGTATTCTATACAAATGATTTGCATTTCTATTCTGAAATCCAAAGGTTCAACAATAATAAACTCTCTCTGGTCATTAAAAATCCCATGACACTTCTCAGAAAGAGTAGGGGTGTAACCCTGGTGTCCTGGCCAAATGCCCCCACTGGCCCTTATCAATCATGACCTCCTAATAATCCCCATACACTTGATTGTCTCTATGACTCTCTCTCCTCTCCACCTGTAGCTGGTGTGTGGTGAGAGCATACACTTGATTGGCTCTATGACTCTCTCTCCTCTCCACCTGTAGCTGGTGTGTGGTGAGGGCATACACTTGATTGACTCTGACACACTAGTGTGATAAACAGTACAAATTAGTTTCATAATGTTATTAAAATATTGCCAAAAGTATCCACAAATAAAGTTTCTCTCAAAAACTGAGGTGCATTGTCTCATATTAATGACCCTAATTGAAAGAAAACAAGTTGACAAAATATTGAATCCAATATTTGTTGATAATATAGCATAAGAGATTTACAGAGAGGTTTTTTTATATAAAAAGGATGGCCGTTTTTGACCGGGAACACTAAAGGTGCTTTAGACCAATTTGGAGTTGCATCACTCGCAGCTGCGCGCACATAATGGTGGCAGAAAACACTGGTAATAATAAGTAGAGGAAAATGTTTAAATCCACGGAATTAGAGAAAAAAAAATATGTTGTTGAATGAACGAATAAATTATGCATTTATATAGGGCTTTATTGTGTATTGTTGTACACCCAAAGCGCTTTACCACCACCAGTGTGCAGCATCCACTTGGATGATGCGACGGCTGCCACGGGACAACGGCGCTAGTGCGCCAAATTTGTCAAAAGCACCTTTAGTGTTCCCGGTCAAAAACGGCCATCCTTTTTATACAAAAAAACCTCTGTAAATATCTTATGCTATATTATCAAAAAATATTGGATTAAATCTTTTGTCAGCTTGTTTTCTTTCAAATAGGGTCATTAATATGAGACCATGCACCTCAGTTTTTGAGAGAAACGTTATTTGTGGATAATTTTGGCAAAATTTGAATAACATTATGAAACTGATTTGTACTGTTTATCACACTAGTGTGCTTTAGGCTCAGATCATCGATGCCTACAATCCATCAGTTTTTAAAATAAAAATTCATACAAAGCCTGTCCTGAAGAAAACAAGCTGAAAAGAGACTGAATCCAGTATTTGGTGATAATATAGCATCAAGAGAGATTTATAAGATATATAAGTTTATATGAACACCATAATTGTCACACCTCTCTTTATCTCCCTGCACTGGCTCCCACACTGAAGTTCAAGACACTGATGCTTGTATATAGAACAGCCACAGGCTCAGCACCCTCCTACTTCCACTCACTGATGACAATCTACATCCCCTCCAGAAGTCTGAGATCTGCGGAAGAGCGACACCTCGTGGTGCTATTACAGAGAGGCACAAAATCACTCTCCAGAACATTCTCGTTCACCGTTCCTGGCTGCTGGGATACAAATGTACAAAAGTACGAAATGTTGGGAAGTTGTTATAACGTGTGAGCAATGATAGTAAGTTTAAGCTCAATGCGAGAACATTAACTTGCATTTGTGGGAGAAATAAATAATATCTGGGTCAAAATGACCTGAACACAACATGAGGGTTAAGCTGATGATGTCAGTCTCAAACAGGAAGTGAGGCGGTGTGTTTCTCAAAAGCTTTGCCCTGATGTGGTTTGTAGTCTGTAGTTTGCTTTGTTCCAGTGAAGCAACAGTAGTGTAACATCACATTAACAGCACTCTTTTGAGATTTACCTTATTGCTAATATATATATATATATATATATTCATATAATAAATTTTGCAAGCCTTATGCAAAAGTGCTTTACATAAAACATTTCAATAATAATTATTGTAAAAAATACTCATAACAATAAAAGCAAAGAATATTTGTATACTTATATAATTTAATTTAAAATGAATGCAAAAGCAAGGCTGCATATAATACAGTGCAATCATTGGGACCAGCACAGAGCTCATTCAGTAAATGCACAGCTGAACAGATCAGTTTTGAGTCTGGATGTAAATGAAGCGACTGTTTTAGCACATCTGATCTCTTCTGGAAGCTGGTTCTTCTGGAGATCTTGTTTGAAGTGAACCCTTGCTATTTCTACTGACTTGATCCTAAAGATCTGAGTCAGTTAGACTTATATTCAGTGATCATATCTGCAATGCATTGAGGTCGTTGACCATTGAGTAATTTATAAAGTAATAATAGATTGTGTTGGATGAATGGAAATGTTTAATATCTGTGTTTCTTCTTCTTTTAGTGCTGATGTCCTTCATCCCCGCTGGATTCACTCAAGGTACTGTGCTGTACTGCAGTATATTTGATTTATTAAACACATGTGAATTGTGTTGTAGTAGTTTATTTGTCTACATGGATCATATGAGGATCCCACATTTGTCTCATGCTGATCAAAAAATAAAAATAGGTTAAAATGGTAGTTTGTTGTAAAATTGTACACTCTAATTAATGACTGTCTGCAATTAAGGCTAATGTGCAGTTCAGGGTAATTGTAGGATGGTAAAACTATAAATAGTCCACAATGTAGAGCTCTAAAAACAAAAAAAACTTTGACTAAGATTATAATTATTATTATTTTAGATAATAGATAGGCGACAATGATACAAATTACCTAAATGAACAGTATTTTACTGTGCTTATGAAAACTGTATTACTGTATGAAGTAATTTGACGTAATTACCTATTAAAGTTACAGAGAGTGATTATTATGTTTTTCTTTTGTTGTTTGATTAACATCATTAGCCAAATATAATAAATGAATGGATCCCTTGTTCTGACACACATCCAATATTTTCTTTAATAAACTTTTTATGATTATTTAAGATGCAGCCAACTTTTATACTAGTCAATTGTGACATAATATGTTGTATGTTTGCTTATTTGCTGGAGAAGATGTGAAAGTGAATGACCCGATCTCATGAAAGTGCGTTTCAATGGCATGGTTTTCTGTTTCTAGGTGTGCTATTTATATGCAAAAACTGACTTTGGCCTGCATATGAGACGCAATGGTTAGGTTTAGGGGTGTGTGGAAGGTGTGTATCATAAGTGTCTCTCAGTGTGTGCGCGCCTCATTTAAAGTGTGTGTGCACATTAACCATCTATCACAGCGCGTGAGTACCACATTGAGATCGATAAAATGAGCGAGAATGATGCACTTTCTTGAGGAAGCTCTGACCTGATCGTTCAGATAGCCGATGATAGTTTTAGGGGGGGCTGATATGACAAATAGGGGGCTGAAGTCCACATAAAAAGGGTCTAGAACTCCCCATGTGTCTCATCATAAAGATAAATGAGTCATCTAGTGGCTATAGTTGATATTTCATGTTAGCAATCTACCACTAAACCAGCATTGGCTCATTGTCCATGTTATCTCCATGAATGAAAGTTAGAATGAATCAAAAGATTTAAAAAAAAATATTAAAGTAAGTACAATTAACATATTCAAAAATATATTCTATTTATGCTAAATTAAATACCAAAAAAACTAAAACTGCACTGCTGTAGTATATATATATATATACAAATATTATTATATCAAATAAAATACAATAAATGTGGGCTGTGGGGAGACACCAAAACATCCTAGACCTAGCGATCCATAGTCATAATTACCACCAGTGGCGGCTGGTCAATAGGGGGCGCTGGGGCGCCGCCCCCCCCCCCTTCAAGTTAGTTACACATATTAAACACATATTATATTTATATATATAATTGTTAATTCTATGTCATTGATGTAATTGAAAAAGAAACTTTAAAAACTTACATTTTTAAGTATGTTGTGAGATCAGTATCGAACAAAATCATGACATGATTGTATCGTTACACAATATAATTAACTAATATTTATTTTAGTCGTTCTGCTTTCTGTGACGAGTCAGAGACGTTTGTCTGACGATGAGACGGAGCCAGAGCCTCCGATAAACACTCAGATCAGAAACATAATCACAACACATGTTATGAAAGATTAGTTCAAATAATATATAAACTATAGTTTTGTAAAATATTTATATAAAATACTTTATTTTATTATGTTATATTGCACTAATTCTGTATCTACGGGCGCTCAGTGTGTGTGTGTGTGTGCGTGTGCATGTGTGTGTGTGTGTGTGTGTGTGTGTGTGTGTAATGCATTTATCCCCTCCGGGCTTGCCGTAGATAGGCAATGGGCATGCGCACTCTAGAGTTCCGCGTTTTTTTTTTAGTTCTGTCTGGGATAGTGGTTCCCAACCATTTTTATTGTTTAGTGGTCACGTGATCGGTGAGCAAACACATCTGCTCTAGACTAGTCAGCTCGCTCTGTCTGCTGTTTGAACCGAGTTCAGATGCTCTCGTTTTGATTGTTTTCTTAATCCTAAGTGTTTAGGTGAACCCTGCACTCACACTCGGTTACATTTACATGATTATTTTCCCTGAAAATGAATTTATATCATTCATTCATTCATTCATTTCTTCCTTCCATTCACTGGAGAGACAGTCAATCTGAAGTGTGTGATTGAGTCTCACAGTAACTGGAGATATGAGTGGTATAAAGCAGGGGCGAGGCCAGAAATGTTTAAGTGGGTGGGCCAACATAAAACCGGGTGGGCAAGGTGCATGTAAGAAAACTGTGTAATTGCCAACAGAAAATACAGCACAAATCTTCAATGCACAACACTTCTAAAACATTAATTAACATTCATTTTAATTTAAATATTTACTAATAGTTATTAAACTTTTAATTTAGCTGTTATCCGTATCTACCCCAACCAAAAACCGTGGATTAACAGCGATGTTCGATCAGCCCTGACAGCGCGGACATCTGCCTTTAAATCCGGAAACACTGACGATCGGAAACAAGCCAGTTACGATCTCAGGAGATCCATCAAAGCAGCCAAACGAACATATAAAAACAAAGTTGAAGAACACTTCAACAACAATAACCCAAGAAGCATGTGGCAGGGCATCAACAACATCACAGGCTTTAAAGGAAATAAACCAGCTACTGTGAACATTGCCTCCTCTCTACCGGACGAGCTCAACACCTTTTATGCTCGGTTCGAGGCTGATAACACCGCACACACAGAGAGCGCTGCCGCGGCTGCCACAGAAGAGGTCAGTCCACTCACGCTTTCTGTCGCGGATGTAACCCGATCCTTTAAACGGGTGAACATCCGTAAAGCCGTGGGACCTGATGGTATACCAGGCCGTGTGCTCAAAGCATGCGCTTTCCAGCTAGCTGGGGTTTTTTCAGATATTTTCAATCTGTCCCTCTCTCTGTCTGTGGTTCCCTCGTGCTTCAAAAAATCCACCATTGTGCCCATACCAAAGAAAAATAAAATCACATGCTTGAATGACTGGAGGCCCGTTGCTCTGACCCCCATCTTCAGCAAGTGTTTTGAGAAGCTCGTCAGAGACTACATCTGCTCTGTGCTGCCTGCTTCACTGGACCCACTACAATTTGCATACCGCAGTAACCGTTCCACAGACGATGCTATTGCCTTCACCCTGCACACTGCTCTCACCCACCTGGAAAATAAGAACACCTATGTGAGGATGCTGTTCGTGGATTATAGTTCGGCATTTAACACCATAGTGCCTGCCACACTGGTTGCGAAGCTCCAGACTCTGGGACTGAACAGATCTCTGTGCAGCTGGATCCTGGACTTCCTGACAGGCAGAAGTCAGGTGGTCAGAATGGGCAACAACACATCATCTCCCCTGATCCTCAACACTGGTGCACCGCAGGGTTGCGTCCTCAGCCCACTCCTGTACTCCCTGTACACACACGACTGTACAGCTACACACAGCTCCAATGTCATCGTCAAATTTGCTGATGACACAACGGTGATAGGCCTGATCACCGACAACGATGAGACGGCCTACATAGAGGAGGTGAGTACCCTGACTAAATGGTGTCAGGAGAACCACCTCTCACTCAACATCGCCAAGACCAAGGAGCTGGTGGTGGATTACAGGAGACAGAGCAGAGAACACACACCCATCACCATCGACAAGACACCTGTGGAGCGGGTGAGCAGCTTTAAGTTCCTCGGCGTTCACATCACCGAGGATCTCACATGGTCCGCTCACACAGATGCAGTGCTGAAGAAGGCACATCAGCGTCTCTTCTTCCTGAGACGGCTGAGGAAGTTTGGAACGAGCCCCAGAATCCTCAGATCCTTCTACACCTGCACTGTGGAGAGCATCCTGACCGGCTGTATCACCGCCTGGTTTGGAAACAGCACCGCTGGCAACCGCAGGGCTCTGCAAAGGGTCGTGCGAACTGCCTGCCACATTGTTGGAGGTGAGCTTCCCTCCCTCCAGGATATCTACACCAGGCGGTGTACAAGGAAAGCCCGGAGGATTATCAAAGACTCCAGCCACCCGTCCCACAGACTGCTCTCTCTGTTGCCCTCAGGGAGACGTCTCCGCAGCATCCGATCCCGCACTAGCCGACTGAGGGACAGCTTTTTCCCTCAGGCTATCAGGCTAATGAACAGTCAGAAATAACTCACCTACAACACACTCCCACTCACACAACATGCCATGCACTGCACTTTAACACAGTTCAACTGGACTACACGCACACACTGCACTAACACAACCTATCTGCTATCACTGGACACCATACAATGCACATCCACGACACTGCATATGAATAATCTGTTGCACCTTTGCACATCTATCTACTGCTCAACCAATCTGCTGTTAATTTATAATCTGTTGCACCTTCACATTATTACTATGTATAGACTACATTATGTATAGATAGTGTACATAATGTAGATGTGCCCATACGGTGTACGTGTCGCTGATAATTGAGTGTGTCTTTATAGTACACTATGTGTACTGAGTATATGTATGTGTATTTTGCACATTGTCTTCTGTACAGTCTGTAAATATGTACTGTCCATATGTAAATTGTTGTTGTTTTTTTTGCACTGTCTGGAGCACTGTAAATGCTCCAGTGCAGCTTTTTTGCACTGTCTGTCCATATGTAAATTGTTTGTTGTTTTGTTGCACTGTCTGTCCATATTTAAATTGTTGTTGTTGTTTTTTTTGCACTGTCTGGAGCACGCTCATAAGAATTTCACTCACCAAGGCACTTGTGCTGTGGTGATGTGACAATAAAAGTGATTTGATTTGATTTGATTTAACATTCGTACCTGAGCTAACAAACATTTGTAGCCTATTTTTATTAAATAACCTTAAAAAGGTTAATTAATGCTGTAACAAATGTATTTCTCGTTGTTAATGTTAGTTAATGCTTTACCTAACGTAAGTTTATTGTAAAGCATTACCTTAGTCTGAGATGACGGAGCTTCAGATGATCTTATAATCAAGGTTCTCTGTCAGGAGAGTAAACGAATACCGCAGAAACGTGTGTGTGTATGTGTGTGTGTGTGTGTGTGTGTGTGTGTTAGTCTGAGACAACGGAGCTTCAGGTGATCTTATAATCAAGGTTCTCTGTCAGGAGAGTAAACGAATACCGCAGAAACGTGTGTGTGTGTGTGTGTGTGTTAGTCTGAGACGACGGAGCTTCAGGTGATCTTATAATCAAGGTTCTCTGTCAGGAGAGTAAACGAATACCGCAGAAACGTGTGTGTGTGTGTGTGTGTGTTAGTCTGAGATGACGGAGCTTCAGGTGATCTTATAATCAAGGTTCTCTGTCAGGAGAGTAAACGAATACCGCAGAAACGTGTGTGTGTGTGTTAGTCTGAGACGACGGAGCTTCAGGTGATCTTATAATCAAGGTTCTCTGTCAGGAGAGTAAACGAATACCGCAGAAACGTGTGTGTGTGTGTGTGTGTTAGTCTGAGATGACGGAGCTTCAGGTGATCTTATAATCAAGGTTCTCTGTCAGGAGAGTAAACGAATAGCGCAGAAACGTGCGCAGCTGCAAATATACAGTTTGTTGTGCAGAAGAGTGTGTAGACGACGTTTATGTGTTTCTTTCTACAAAGGACGCATCTATTTAGCAGTTCAAATACTAGGCGCGTTTCCATTACAGATTTGTGCAAAACTTTGGCGAAATGTTATAAATGTCGATAAAAAAGTATTTCGAAATTACGGCGTTTCCATTAACCAATGTTTTGCGTCTAAATCGTAATCTTTTGCCTCTCCCAATAAGTCATGGTAGCTGATTTTGGCGAGGTTTTACGGATTTTGGCTATATTAATTCAAAGGAGGCGTAAGCGTGTATCTTTACAGAAGCAGCGAGGAGAGACGCTTCATAACATGCGTGGTGTGGCAGGAATAAACACAAGCATCGACTAGACTGGCCGCAGTCAGCTTGAGTGGCCGTATCAGAGCGAGACACCCCTCACTGCAGACTGTAGCGCGGTGACGTCACGTATGCACGTCACGTATGTGTTTACTGCGCATCTTAACAGAATACTCTAATACAATATAAGAGTAATGAATGTTAAGGCGAAAAAAAATCTGTGAAATGTAACAGAGCACATATCCATAATTTTAACCATGTTTCATTTGAGGTCAAATTAAAAATAATTATTGAGTTTATTCTGTAATATCTGTGTAGTATTTATATACAATTTATTATATTCTGTTGCACTGTACTTCACTGTGTATATTGTAATATCACATTTTAAAAGCACTTTATATATTTCTTATTTGAATAATAAATATGATAAAAAAACAACACTGCTCGTTAGTTCTAGTGGCGTAGATGGTAAGACATGTCTCAGATTCACTTTTACATACACAGCGACGCGGGTTCGAATCCGCATTTTGGCGAAGTTTTTTTCTCCCTTTTCGCGGAGGCCAGCCGTGGATAGTTGGAACTCAGTGACAGCCAATTAGATTGAAGCATTTCAAACAGCTGACCAAAGAGCGGAAATGATGTCACAGCCAATCCGATTTTTTCATGTATTTCTTTGGATCGTGAGTTCGAATCCAGCTCACACAGGACTGAAACTTTTTATAAAACGAAATTGTAAAATATAACAATACATTACAGCTGCAAAGTATTTGAATTGTGTGCCTTGCCTTTTTGGATTTCAAAAAGGCAAAGTATTATGAATAAATGAATATTATGTATTGTATTATATATTATGTATCTAGTATTATATATTATGTATATAGTATTATGATTAGTATTATTACAAAGCAAAGTATTATGAATAAATTATTAGTATTCAATTAAATAAAGTAAAATAATAATATACATGACATGGTTATATGAAAACATGAATATTATAATAATGGTCTCTACTAAATGGCTGTGGAAATGAAAAAAAGGCATTTCAATTGAAGTTAAACTAAGTAATATTAAAGTACTACATGAACATTGATTGAGTTATGGGATAATTTAAGTCACACTTAAGTTAAATGTTCAATTAAGTGTTTCCAAAACCATAGAAATTATCAAGTATTTGTCCTATGAAAAATACCATATAACACCAATAATAATTCATTAATAAATTTGTCATTTTCTGTTGTTTTTATTAAATGCTATAAGCACTTTTTAAGATCCAAATTAAAACAATAGAAATAAAAAATAATTGTGACTATATATAGTACAATATCACACTGAAAAATAAATCAATCAAAATTTACAGTATATACACATGACTTATACTCCAAAGTATTATGAATATATTATTAATAATAAAAGAAACAGTAAAATAATATTAATATAACATGCCATGGTTATATTAAAAGCATGAATGGTTATATTACATGTCTTTTGAAATGTAAATGAGAGGCATTTAAACTGAACTCAACTTAGTAATAAATAACAATTATATATAAACAATTGATAGAGTGATGGAATAATAGAAGACACACTTAAGTTATATGACCAATTAAGTAGTGCTTCCGTAACCATAGAAACTGTCAAATATAAGTCCTATAAAGTAGAACACGGCACTCATGAAGCAATTTGTACATTTCAGTTGCTTTTATTAAATGCTCTTTTTAGTAAATACAAAATGTTGATATTTACAAACAAGATTAGTAAATATTGATCCAAAATAATAAAGTAGAAGGAAAAATACATTTCTGACAATATATACATATTACAATCTCACACTGAAAAATAAACAAATCAAACTATACAGTATATACATCAGTTAAATATTTCTAAGGGGTAAAATATTACAAATATATATATTTTTTTTCTGCCAGCCATTTCTGTCTTTCCATCTTGTAAAATGCAGACTCTTTAAACTCTCTCCAGGTCATCTTTCTGCATGTTCTGAGGTTGGTAAACGAAAAAGACTTTATCAGGGCAATGAACATATTTCCCTGCTATGCCAGGAAAGCCTGTGTGAGGTCTACACATGTGTATGTATGTGTATGACACCCACACATGTGTATGTGAGGACTGTTTGAGCCCCGCTTCAGTTGCTTTTTACAAAATCTGCACAAGCGACTAACGTGTCCAGTTTCAGGCCGTTTGCGTTTTTGATGTCCTTTCTACTCCATGTGTTTCTTTGTGTCCTCAAGTTCACTCTTAAAGAACACTAACGCTTGTTAGTCCTTCATCACTGTAGGCATTAAAACCCTTTGTGGAACAGTAGAAGAACCTGACAGGGCCTCGCTGATTAAGAAAAGGGGATAGAGGAACCATCTTTGGCTGTCCATAAGCAAGACAAGTCTGGTTTTCTTCTCTGGAGTTGTTTAACATAAACTGGTGTAGAGCAGTTTGGCCAGGTGCATGACATACTGTGAAATGTGCAGGTTTGTGGCTGAATGGAGCATGCTGTTTGGATCAGTCGAGGACTTGTGGACCATTGCTGCACACTCCCGAGGATGTCCTTCTTCCCATGGTGTTTATTAAGCAAGTTGTCAATAGGCTCTGTGTTTGTGGTCCAGTACCATCGGTCTTCACAGGTCCAGCACAGGCAGAGGTGTATGTTTGTAGTTCCTACACAGAGGGGAAACAATGAATTAATTTCTGCATTCTGAAAATCCTGATTGAGGCTCAACGTGGGAACCATGATATGAAAACTGTGAGGGCACAGGCAGTGTAGCAGTGATGTCTACAACAAGTTGAATATTTAGTTTAATGTGTAAAAAAATACCTTTTTCAGATCAAGTAAATCAAATTTGAGGAACAAATGAGGGAAAACACAAATATGTTCTTTATAATGTAAATGTCTGGAGAGAAACACAATGAGTTGTATTAAATTCTGAGTTTGAAAATACAATTTTCAACAGGCATTCATAATTTTAATTCATTTTTACAAAAGCTCACTGAAAAACTCCTGACACTATAATATGGGAATATATTTTACTGTAGCTTCAGATCATGCTGCAAAAAAATGCTTCTTCCTCAGTATTTTTGTCTTGTTTTCCAGTGAAAATGCCTAAAGATTCTTAAATACAGATACATTTACTGGAGATACAAAATGACATCAAATACAAAGTCTTGTTTGAAGTGATTAAAACAAGAACTAATATCTGCCATAATTGGCAAAATAGTAAACTTAATTTAAAGGGACGTTTCGATTACTCATTGACAGATAGTTGTTATTGTTTTAAGAATAAACTCATTTAATTTATTACATTTTTCAAGACTTTGCTTATATTTGCATCTGAATTAAACATATCTTGATTGAAAGATGTTTGATATTTATTTTAGAAAACAAGATAAAACACAGAGGAAGAGATTCAATCACTTTTTGCTTTGTATCCATCATTTTTTAAATTTAAGACTTTCTGCTCTGATTTAAAACTTTAAGGCATTGATTTGTGTAACGGTAAATAAAGACATTTTAAGCCTTAAAAACCCTTTTGTGTATGATGTTAATGTGTCCAATATTTACCTGGATCTGGACGTGTACCAGGAAAAGATGACAGCAAGAGCACGAGTAGTGGTCTCTACAAGAAAACACAATAGAAATATTACAAAAATTATCATTATATTACAGACACAAACACACTATAATACTGCAGTAACCCTGCTGTTTTGGCAGATTGATATTCATTTACAGTTTCATGCAAATATAAAGCCCAATACAGTCAGGACATGGTACATTTATTGTTGTGACTCTACAACTAAAATACTATGGCTAAATTATGGTTACTACAGTAAAACCATGGTCAGAAAAGCTTTTTGAACAGCTGAATACATGTAATATCATTACAACAATGAAAATAATGGTTATGTTCATTCATAATTTAGCTTGTAATCAACATATGATGTATTAATGATGACAAACAATACACAGAGAGGTAAACTACAGCTATGTGCATTCATAATGTAGCTTGTAATCAACATATGATGTATTAATGATGACAAACAATACACAGAGAGGTAAACTACAGCTATGTGCATTCATAATGTAGCTTGTAATCAACATATGATGTATTAATGATGACAAACAATACACAGAAAGGTAAACTACAGCTATGTGCATTCATAATGCAGCTTGTAATCAACATATGATGTAATAATTAATGCCAAAAATACACAGAAAGGTAAACTACAGCTATGTGCATTCATAATTTAGCTTGTAATCAACATATGATGTATTAATGATGACAAACAATACACAGAGAGGTAAACTACAGCTATGTGCATTCATAATTTAGCTTGTAATCAACATATGATGTATTAATGATGACAAACAATACACAGAGAGGTAAACTACAGCTATGTGCATTCATAATGTAGCTTGTAATCAACATATGATGTATTAATGATGACAAACAATACACAG
Organism: Schizopygopsis pylzovi; assembly: GCA_027422435.1. Lineage (NCBI taxonomy): Eukaryota > Metazoa > Chordata > Actinopteri > Cypriniformes > Cyprinidae > Schizopygopsis > Schizopygopsis pylzovi. The sequence goes on from CM049819.1 coordinate 3,110,620, forward strand.
AAAGGTAAACTACAGCTATGTGCATTCATAATGCAGCTTGTAATCAACATATGATGTAATAATTAATGCCAAAAATACACAGAAAGGTAAACTACAGCTATGTGCATTCATAATTTAGCTTGTAATCAACATATGATGTATTAATGATGACAAACAATACACAGAGAGGTAAACTACAGCTATGTGCATTCATAATTTAGCTTGTAATCAACATATGATGTATTAATGATGACAAACAATACACAGAGAGGTAAACTACAGCTATGTGCATTCATAATGTAGCTTGTAATCAACAAATGAGTGTTAATGATGACAAACAATACAAAGAAAGGTAAACTACGGCCATGTTCATTCATAATTAGGCATGCAAACAAACAACCCCACGATGATCAACGGTAAACAAAGCCCAACGGGGTAAAGTTTGGTAACAAAACATAAACTGATGTCGCATAAAGCATCTTACCTTTGATAAATAAGACGAGAATGTGTTGAATTAAACAACACTAGCGATCGCCGCAGTGTTTTCTTCTTCTGTGAATTCAAACTTCCCGCGACGCCGAAACCCGGAAGTGCGCCACGGGAGCGCTAGCGGCCGAAAGAATATTACATCCGTAGTGGTTTAGCACTACCATTGAGAATGAATGGGAAACGGTTTAGGGCCGTTTAGCTAAACAATCCACGGTCGCCGCACATTCACATTTCAAATCCCATCAGAAAAGCATTGATTTTCAATAAAAATTAAGGAAATAATCAACAAGTTGCGAGGGAGGATTTATTGTCACAATACGTTGGCATCCATTTAATAATTTGAATTAAAATTATAATTTACACTCAATAAGTTATTATTGCGTACCGTTTTATAATGTACTACAATACTGAGGTGCAGATAATTACCACTATTTTAAATAAGTAGTATAAATAGAAGAAAACCCTGCTATTTTAACAGTGTAAATAGAATATATAGCGCTCTCTCTCTCTCTCTCTCTCTCTCTCTCTCTCTCTCTCTCTCTCTCTCTCTCTCTCTCTCTCTCTCTCTCTCTCTCTCTATATATATATATATATATATATATATACTTATTTGAATCTTTCCTTTGTCGTGGTTCTTGTTTATTTATTTATTTTGTATAATTTTAGACATTTTTCTTTTGCTTTGGCAATTCTGCATGTGAACTATTTAAGCCAATAAAGTAGTTTTAAGTTCAATTGACTATAAACATATAAACATATATTGCATCTACTCTTTCTGACTCCCCTCCTGCCATTCCTGACATACCCAGATGGGCAGTCTTTAAATCTCAATCTTCTCTTCTCATCTTTCTTTCTGTCTGTCTCCTCTCAACTATCTGTTTTTTTCCCCTAAAAGAATGTATTGCCCTCATGCGTAAAACTTTCAAATGGTTAAAAACTTCACACTTTCAGGCTATGGTTTATAGTGTCGTGAACTGGAGTGCATTTTCTGCACAATACAGACAGGAGTGCCGGGTGCGTATTCACTGACCCAGTGCCTACAGTGCAGTGAGATTTAAAGACTGCCCGCCTGGGTATGTCAGGAATGTCCTTATATTCATTCAAAGAATGAGGACTACTGCTCGGTTGATTGTTTTATCAGTGATGACGTGAATTTCAGAACGAGTAGATGCAATATATGTTTATAGTCTATAGTCTTAGTTTATATTTGTATATACAATTATTATATTTATAATTATTACTTCTTGATCAGAGCCACATTGCGCCGCAGACATGTGCAGTGTACATTGTCTAAGCATTAATGGCAGGGAAAGCCCCTTATATTCAACAGCGACCACGTATGAAGTGTTTCTTGGAGGTTATAGTACATTGAATAAGAATTATGTGACATTGTACATACCCCGTGACCTGTAAATACCAGAAAAAAACGATTCCATTGCACTTTACTTCTTTCTCGAGTTGCCTGAAAAACCACCTCATGCGAGCGTAAAAACTTTTTTCGATATATGACAGTTTTTGCGAAATTGACGCGTTTCCATTAAACGTATTTTCAATTCGAAATGTTAATTTGCGCAATTTGAAGGGTGATGGAAATGTACTGTATCTTTGCTTTAAACACGCTCATAAGTTCCAATCTAAATCCATGGTTTCATTTGTTGGCGGTCAGGATTCAGTGCTAAGACTTAAGTTTCATTTGGGATATCCTATATTTTTAAAAGACTGATTGAGGTTTGTTTAACTATTTTCAAATTCCACATTATTTTAAAACGTGCACATTTTAGCCTACTATCTTCTTACCTCGTAAACATAAATGTGGGTGGGACTAACTGAATCTGTCTGTATTCGACCATAAAAACGCGCATTAAATATATTTTAAAGTAAATATATGAAGTTGTAGGGAAACTATACATTTATTATTATTATTATCGTTTAATAAATATAATTCGCTTTAAAAAGTACTAACTTCTCATTACCACCCGGGCCCACCTGTAGCTTCGTCACTGTTATAAAGACAGCAGTGAAGTGTCTAAGAGTTACGCAGTAAAAGAAAACACTCTCACTATTATAGGATCTAGATCATCTGATGCGGGTCAGTACACGTGTAAAGGACACATAGACAGAAGATCAGTCTCATCACACACAAGCTCTGCTGTTTCTCTCTCAGTGAAGGGTGAGCTGAATATCACTGTCCTCTTAAATCACCTTATTTGACAAATCATACTGAACGTTTATGACACTCTTAAAGTATGTGAACATTGTAAATAAAACATGTAGAATAAGTATAAATTACTGTTTTATGAAGTTTTTACCAATAATTGGAAGCTTTTTTATGTAATCAACACAAACTTACAAGCAAACCAGTTCTTTAATTGAATGCAGTATTTTTTCTCATAAGTAGGTTTTGATTGGCTGTCAATATTTATGTTTAACATCATTAAAAAGAGAGAGAGAGAGAGAGAGAGAGAGAGAGAGAGAGAGATAGACAGAGAGAGAGAGAGAGAGAGAGAGAGAGAGAGAGAGAGAGAGAGATAGACAGAGAGAGAGAGAGAGAGAGAGAGAGAGAGAGAGAGAGATAGACAGAGAGAGAGAGAGAGAGAGAGAGAGAGAGAGAGAGAGAGAGAGAGAGAGAGAGAGAGACAGAGAGAGAGAGAGAGAGAGAGAGAGAGAGATAGACAGAGAGAGAGAGAGAGAGAGAGAGAGAGAGAGAGAGAGAGAGAGAGAGAGAGAGAGAGAGAGAGAGAGAGAGAGAGAGAGAGAGAGAGAGAGAGAGTAATATACTGGTAAATTTCTGCCAGGACATCATCCAGTAATTTTACAGTGTTTCTGTTAACCCTAGAACACAATGCAATGTAAAATACAAAGTACAGGTAAAATATTGTACAATCCATAAGTGTGATATGTGAATACAATAGAACATAAATTAAGTCTGGATATTAATGCTGTATTTTTCACATATGTTAATAACTAGTGATCATTACACCGATGCTGTTTTAATAAATATTCATATGTGTATTAATACAGCGAGACCAAAGCCTGAAGTGAAGGTGACTCCAGATCAGCGTGTGTTCAGAGGAGAGACAGTCACTCTCACATGTGACATACAGCGAGCAGAACACATTCAGTGGAGATACAGCTGGTTTAAAGATGGACACACTCAGTATCCAGTATACACAACAACAGCAGAGTACAGATTCACAGCTGATTATGTGTCTGACGGTAAATACAGCTGTAGAGGAGAGAGATCAGACTCACAGAGATCACACATCAGTGCTGCTGTTACACTGACTGTATCAGGTGAGTGATCATATTCATATCTGATTAATACTCATTTAACATCAATATGTGTTGTCTCAACACTTTCCATGTACTCTTCTATAGCAGCAACATCTGTTCTTATAAGAGGACTGAAGCGATTCATATATCATTATTCTGTCATTATTCTGATTAGATGCAGTCCTACAGATCTTCTGTGTGTTTTTCTGGAGGTTATAGTTTATTATAATGTCATGTAAATTGTGACAAGGCTTTCTATTGTTCTGGGAATCGACATCTTTGATATTGACTGTGTTTAAAGGTGATATCCACTATAATGAGAATAAGAAAAGACTTGAGCAATACAGTTCAATACACTGTACAAAACAAATTTGAGAATAGTTTAAGTTTAAGCAGGGTTCGTACGGTCATGAAAAACCTGGAAAAGTCATGGAATTTTATAACCGCAATTTCCAGGCCTGGAAAAGTTTTGGAAAAATAAATAAACCCAGAAAGTTTTGGAAAAGTCATGGAAATCTATTTTAAAAATCTCTGTATAATACAATTATGTTTATTCAGGCCCTGAATTTCGGTAATTGCGCATGGGCTATATCGCATATTTCTACTCTTTCCCGCAGCTTTCGACTTTAAAATGATGGATATTCACACATTTATTCAATAGCCTATAGCTTGTAGGCTGATGAGTAAATAGATCCACACAGAATATCAAATCGGTCATTTGAAAACGGATTCATCAGCGGTGTTTTCTCTCTTTGACTTTCTCTGAAAACACGTAATCAGCGCATCTCGTCTGCACTAAAGAGCTGCACGGTGCGATACAAGTCTTTCTCTGGCATTTTGGTACAGTTGACAGAATTGTCACCTGCCTAATCGGGTCATTGTTGCATTGTCACTAAAATGTAGCCTATTATTTGTTTGCACGTCTTTTTAAGCCGTTCTGTACTCGCGCGCTCCAGAGGCGGTTTCCGCTGCACTTGGTCATGTCCAAATGGCGTCCGTAAAGCCGCCTTGCGAGGACCAAATTGACTTACCAAACAAGCTCAGTAGAATCCTGCACGGGCCTCAAACATACGCCCCAGTCCAATCCTTGTCCAGCAGATTATCAGAATTACCTTCCCGAGTCCGACTGGAGCCCATGTCTTTCTTTCTCTCTTCCCCATTACACAGCTGCTGTTCTAGCCATTCAAATAGTTCAGTTTCGTTTTTAATGGCAAAGCGTATTTCGTTTCTTTATTAAGTTCATTTAGAAATGTTTGGAAAATGTATTTGTTTATTAAATTCAAGTTTTTGTTTTTAAAGTAGCTTTTGAGCAATCGGCCAGCTGCAGACAGTGAGTTTGCCTATTATGTTTGATCAATTTAGCCTTCTTAAATCACCACTTGACTAAAATAAAATCTATATATAAAATACTTAAAAAAGCATATCACAATGTTAGTTTAAACGCTTAACCTAGACAAATGTGTGCTATTAGACAGGTCGAGCTGCTCTTGTCTGTCGCGGTATTGTTTCCACGAGCGGCTAATCCTTTTCATCACCATAATAATTGATGGATTTCTAAAATACAAAAATAAGGAGGAATCCTAAAACAAGCTCGATGCCCGGCCCGCGTCTGACGTGAAAATTGTCCCGAAGCCATAAACTAAAAGTCGAGGCTGAAATATGGGGCTCTAAAAGTGCAGCTTGTTGCGTTTAAGCGGCAAAATTACACACAAAATGACGTTAAAATGGCCATCCTGGTGAGCAGGGTGCGAACTACGGGGGAGCTCCCCTTAATTATACATGGACTCCCCTGAAAACGTGATTTGTGAAAAGTAATGTATTCATTTTTTTTTTTTTTTGGGGGGGGGGGGTCTCAAAATATTGACTGTGTTATTTTGACGTGCAATTTCAGTTTTGTGTACTGTGATCATCGTAGATTATTATGTGTAAAATTGCAACAACAAAAATCGTTAATTAATGCTTGCATTAAAAAATGCGATTTAAACCTAACTCACTTCAATAAAGATAATTATAGGCCTACATGAGCATCTGCTGTCCTCGATTACTCAGCGCTCTTGTTAGGATGACAAAACAAGCTTTAAAAGTCTGCTCTGCCTCAGCGGCAAACAGCGCTCGTCAATGTCAAAGTAATTGAATTCAAATCAAATCAAAGTAGGCGGAGTTTAGCGTTCACAGATGCTGAGCGCGCGACGAAGCGTCAGATTAATAAAAGAGAGCGAGGTAAGATGTTTAGTCAACCGTTTTACGAAAGAAATGTTAAATGACCGACAATTATATTCAGTGAAGCAAACTACGCGACTTGTTTCTCAAATATGCTCATTTTGAGAGAGAGAGAGAGAGAGAGAGAGAGAGAGAGAGAGAGAGAGAGAGAAGAAATGTGCATGTTTTAATTATCTGCATCTGTTTGTCCCTACAAACAATGAAACTGTGAATTTAGTTCTACTTCAAAAACACGTCTATTACTACTGTTGAAAAATAATAAAACTTTATTTTATCAAGACATAATCACAAAATATTTTATTTTTAATAGAAGGCTAAATCCCCTTTATTTTTCAACATGTAAATGTTTAATTTTCATTCATTAAAATATAAATTAAATCGATGTTTCATGCCTTAATCTGATAACCAGTCACATTTAAATACACAACACAGAATTTCTGAGGAAAAAAAACTATTCATAAGGCTACTGTAAGAGTAAAAAAAAAATGTTTGTATGCATTCAAATAATCAGATGAGCTAAAACAGAATTTGGCAACAATAAAACATAAGGTGAGAAAAAAAATATAACATTTCACACGGCCCTAAACATGGCATTTTTGTTACACTTTTAACAAATTAGTGTTAAATTGTATGTTTCATGATTTTAATTAATTAGACATGCTTTTTGATAAATACAATTTAATTTGATCATTAAAAAGGAGTCCATAAAATGAAAACGGAAAAAAACGGAATCTAGAAAAATTGAAACGGAAAGAAATGAATTTAGAAAAAAAATTAAATGGAATTTGGGAAAAATTAAAACGGATTTTATAGGGCCCTACATATATATATATATATATATATATATATATATATATATATATATATAATTGCCCCCCCCCCCATAGCTTTTATGTATCTTTGTAAGCCCATCGCAAGCGCACAAAAAGTCATGGAACAGTCATGGAAATTTGTTGGTAAAAATGTGTACGAACCCTGTTTAAGGCAACTATCTTCAGGGGATTTTTGAGGTTTCTCAACTTATTTCTGTGACGAGTCAGAGACGTTTATATGAGAACCAGACGGAGCCAGAGCCTCTGTAGTCTATAGTAATGATAAACAAAAGAATAATTTTCTTTGAGCTGTTTGAGTCACTTTATGATTTTCTCTTCACAGATTCACCCAGATCTACACTGACTGTGACACCAGACAGTCCTGTATTCACTGGAGAGACAGTCAATCTGAAGTGTGTGATTGAGTCTAATCACAGTAACTGGAGATATGAGTGGTATAAAGACAGTGTAATGTTACAGACGTCTGTAAACAGAGACACTCTCACTATCAGAGGAGTGAATGAGTCTGATCAGGGTCAGTACTGGTGTAGAGGACAGAGAGATGAAAGACCAAAATCATCACAGGACAGTAACCGAATAAACCTCATCATTAAAGGTGAGTAAATACTCACTGTGATAAAAGTTCAGTAACAAATAGACTAGTTGCAATGTATTCACACACCAGACTTAACCAGGAAAAACAACACACACCCAGACACAGTGCCGCATTAAAATCTAGGATTGTTTTTTTCTGAGCAAACATGCCTTCTTTAGGCAAACAATGTATATTCAAAAATGTGTTGGATGCATAATTGTAAGTGCTTTTTGTCTGACAGATAAATACTCCATTTGTGTGACATTTGCTATTCATAGAGAAAATACACAGTAAACACACTGATCTGTTGATATAGTAAGAGTCTTAATGTGTACAGTATTAATCATAATCACTCAATCTCAGATGGGACACACAGAGGCCAAGTGCATACTGCAGCTAAATTCAGTCGAGTTGTCAGTCTGGTAAAAACAACAACACACTGCAGAGGAGTGATAATGACTCAGTATCAGTGTTGAGTTTAAAAGCTGCATTTGAACAATACAACAAATTATCCCTTAATGAAGGTATTTATTTGTGCCTGAATTTAATTATTTATCCAATTTGTGCCTGAAAATGTAATTTGGTTCTGCTGATCATTTTCTAAAAATCAAATTTTCTCACCTCAAGCCCAAAGTAATGAGATTTAGACATTCAGGTCAATGTGTGATATGGGTTTTTCTGGGGCTAATTCTTGAACTGTTTCACCCCAATCCTTAAGGAGATAGTTTTTTGGGTGAACTGTCATCATTTATTAACCCTCATTCACAAAAAGCAGAAAAAAACAACACTAAGTGGATGTTTACTAAAAAAGTATTAGCTGACAATGCTTGTAAAAAATATGTATTTTACTGACAACACAAACAGGTTAACTTTCTTCACAGATTCACCCAGATCTACACTGACTGTGACACCAGACAGTCCTGTATTCACTGGAGAGACAGTCAATCTGAAGTGTGTGATTGAGTCTTACAGTAACTGGAGATATGAGTGGTATAAAGACAGTGTAATGTTACAGACGTCTGTAAACAGAGACACTCTCACTATCAGAGGAGTGAATCAGGGTCAGTACTGGTGTAGAGGACAGAGAGATGAAAGACCAAAATCATCACAGGACAGTAACCGAATAAATCTCATATTTAATGGTGAGTAAATGCAACAAACATTTACATTTATATTTAATAATTTATCAGGCACATCAAAAGCGACTTACAAATAAGGACAATAGGAGCAATCAAACCAACAAAAGAGCAACAATATGCTAGCGCTGTGACAAGTCAAGTTAGTCTAACACAGTACATGTAGCAAGATTGTGTTGTGTTTTGTGTGAACTAAATAAAAATTATAAAAAGATAGAAGTGAAATAGAGAGAGCTAGTGTTTATATAGAAAACAAATAGAGAGAATATAAACTACTTTGTAGCAAATGTACTATTTCATCACAAAAGACCGGCATCTTATTCAAAAACAACCTGCAGTCCCGTGTCCCCGTGTGCTATATGCTATAATACACTCTCTTCAGGATCTGAACGTGTTCTTGTTCTCCTGCAGATCTGAAGCCAAAGCCTGAACTCACATCAGATCCTGCAGGAGCTGCACTGACAGGAAACACAGTGACTTTGACCTGTCGCATGGATCCGGCCACTGGATGGGACTTTTACTGGAACAAACACACACTGAACTCTGAGACAAAGACAGAAACAAACTCCTACAGAGTGAAGATTGATTCAGTGTCTGATGGAGGCCAGTACTGGTGTAGAGCTGGAAGAGGAAACCCAGTCTACTACACACAATACAGTGATGCACTGTGGGTAAATGTTACAGGTGAGAGAGAACAGAGTATGAGACACAACACACAGATCAGAGACAATATCTACAGCACTTCTGAAACTTTGAATCAAAATAAATGCATTAATCTGTATTTGTACAGAATTTCCTAAAGCTGTGGTGACGGTGCGGCCTGATGAACGAGTGTTCAGAGGAGAAACAGTCGCTCTCAGATGTGATATAAAGTGGGGAGGAGACACTGAGTGGACGTACAGATGGGAAAGAGAGGGAACAAACTACCGTTATAAAAACTCTGTCAGCCGAATCTCAACACAAGAGTTGAACATCAGCAGTGTTGATCTCATTCACGGCGGTAAATACAGCTGCAGAGGACAGAAAAACACACAATGCTCTCAGCGCAGTGATGCTGTTACACTGACTGTATCAGGTGAGTTTGTGTGTTTGTTGATTATCATCAGTGTGAACAGCTTCTCTCTCTATAACTGCTCATGTTTTGTTCAGCTGAAGCTCAGGCAGCAGTGCGAGTGTCTCCACAGCCGTGGCTGACTGAAGGAGACTCAGTGACTCTGATCTGTGAGGTTACAGGCTCCTCTACAGGCTGGACGTTCAGCTGGTTCAGAGATGATGATCGTCTGTCAGACAGCAGCAGAGGAGCTGGAGACTCTTACACTCTCAGTCCTGCTGCTCTACAGCACACAGGAGTTTATACGTGCAGAGCAGAGAGAGGACGACTGGCCTATTACACAAACTACACACAGACACTGTGGATCACTGGTGAGTCTGTGTCATAGCGTTTATTATTGTGTTCATCTGTATTTGTGGTTCATTAAGTCTCTGTTACAAGCTGTGTAAAAGCATCAGAAACCTTAAAAACCTGCTCTTACTTCCCTCCAGTTCTCAGTCTTTACCAGCTCTATCAAATGCACACTCATAGTATATGCATAAGGCTCTTTTTTAAACTGTAGTGCTTGGTGCTAAATGTCATATTAGTTCTACTCCATTACTTGTTACAGATTATTGTACTACACACACATGTGGACTGTCAGTTTTGAATGAGATGTTCTTCTTTTCAGGTAAATCTGTCAGTTTTGAATGAGATGTTCTTCTTCTCAGGTAAATCGTCCCAGGTCTCTCTGGTGGTCAGTCCCAGCAGAAGTCAACACTTCTCGTCTCACTCTCTCTCTCTGAGCTGTGAGGATCAGAGGAACTCTGCTGGATGGACAGTGAGAAGATACACAGACAGAAACACAGAAGATTGTTCAAAACAATCAGGATCTACATGTCGAATCGTCTCTCTCAGCACATCTGACTCTGGAGTTTACTGGTGTCAGTCTGAATCTGGAGAGAAACGTCATCCTCTCAACATCACTGTACACGGTGAGTCCTGTTTCTAATCACTACATCTACACATGTTCTAATCTAAATCCTAATTACAAAGTCTACACACATTTGCCTCTAATTGTTTTCTGTACAGCCAATCGCAGACTGACATAAAACAATGTGAATGAGTTGTATCTATTATAGTTGGATTAAACCTGTCCACATTCATCTGACAGTCTCTTGCTATTTAAATTGACAGTTTTTGGCCAAATTAATTTGTACAATCTTTTTATTCAGGAGGTTAGGTTTAGGGATGGACCTTTATTTGGAATCAAAGATGAAGTTCTCGAGGTGAATGCATACCTTGACTCTAGGGGTCAAACAACTAAAAATCAAGTCAGAAATCTTGGGGTGATTCTGGAGACAGACCTTAGCTTTAGTAGTCATGTCAAAGCAGTAACTAAATCAGCATACTATCATCTCAAAAACATTGCAAGAATTAGATGTTTTGTTTCCAGTCAAGACTTGGAGAAACTTGTTCATGCCTTTATCACCAGCAGGGTGGATTATTGTAATGATCTCCTTCCAAAGAAGACCATTAGACAGCTGCAGCTCATCCAGAACGCTGCTGCCAGGATTCTGACTAGAACCAGAAAATATGAGCATATCACACCAGTCCTCAGGTCCTTACACTGGCTTCCAGTTACATTTAGGATTGATTTTAAAGTGCTTTTACTCGTTTATAAGTCACTCAATGGTATAGGACCTAAATATATGGCAGATATGCTCACTGAATATAAACCTAACAGACCACTCAGATCATTAGGATCGAGTCAGTTAGAAATACCAAGGGTTCACACAAAACAAGGGGAGTCCGCTTTTAGCTATTATGCCGCCCGCAGCTGGAACCAGCTTCCAGAAGAGATCAGATGTGCTAAAACATTAGCCACATTTAAATCCAGTCTCAAAACTCATCTATTTAGCTGTGCATTTGTTGAATGAGCTCTGTGCTACGTCCGAACTGACTGCATTATTTTATGTATAATCCTTTTCTAATTAACTGTTTTAAATTTCATTTTAAATCAATTTCTATATCATTTTAAAATTCCTTGTTTTATTATTTTTAACTCCTTGTTTTTATTGCTGTGAATGATTATTTCACTTTCTTTTATGTAAAGCACTTTGAATTACCAATGTGTATGAAATGTGCTATACAAATAAACTTGCCTTGCCTTGCCTTTATGCTTGTGTTGGACTAGTTTATAAAGCACAGAAAGCGTGAAGTACAATTCAGTACATAAGCAACACTTCTGCCCTGATTTGTCTTGCTATATTCTCACTATTTGCAGTAAGCAGATGTCTCTTGTGTTGTGTAGATGGTGATGTGATTCTGCAGAGTTCTGTTGATCCTGTGATTGAAGGAGATACTCTGACTCTACACTGTTTACATCGATCTACAAACTCCTCGATCCTCGGAGCTGATTTCTATAAAGACGGATCACTCGTCCAGAATCAGACGACAGGAGAGATGAACATCACGACTGTCTCAAAGTCACATGAGGGTTTCTACTCCTGTAAAACAGAGAGAGGACAGTCACCCAAGAGCTGGATCTCAGTCAGAGGTGAGAGTCAGTGGAGCAGATGAGATGTCATTCATGTGTAATCAGTTACTGACAGATGTGTTTATTATAACTCACATTAACAAAAGTAAAACAAAACATATCACAAATACTGAAATACAGTGAAATCATCAACCCATCATAACTACCTGGTCTCATAGCATTTATTTACCTGGGTGCACTTTTTAGCGAGACACGAAATATGTACCGATAACTACATATTACTGCAGTTTCCAAAAGAAACAAACACTAGAGACAGTAAAACTCAGACACCTTTTACTCCTTTTCACACAAATGTACTGAGTTTTGATTAATAAAGCATAATTTCCGCACAACTACTTGAAGAATAACATGTTACGACTTCAAAACAATATTAATATGCTGGGAGATTTGAAAACTGATGGTTTTGAACGTTATCATCGCACATATCCAGCCTCGTATCTTTGGGTTTTCATAGACGGTAAGTTTATTCAGTATCTCACGGAGTACGGAGACGTGTTTAGGAGGCGAGGAGCTCCGGTTAAAATCCTGTGTAATCACAGTTTGACAAAGCAGTTCAAATCTGTAAATAAGGAAGATGAAATATCACGGTTGCATCAACAAATACGTTTTTATATCAGTTTTGCATTCGTTAACACTATCAGGTAGGTTTAGGGTTGGGTTTGGTGTAGGGCACGATTGAGCATTAACTTTTGGGGACAGACCCCAGATATTTGAATTGTGAACCGCCGCAAAAGATTTCTGTAGCAACGTAATAAAAACACAGCAATAAGTACCTATATCTACGTAATAAAAACGTGCCAGGGTTCACATATTTAACCTGTTTTTTAGCGCCACTCAGTGGACGTTTCTCTTTGAAGCAGCGGTGAAACTTGCAGTAAGGTACGTAAAACGGTGTCGCACAGAAAGTAAACGAAGCTATGTACTTTTATGAGACCTGGGGTCCGTTCTTCGTACGTCGCTAACTCAGTTAGCTGGATTTGATTGTTGACGATTTCACTTGATCTTGGATTGTTTGGTTCTTCGAAGCTCATCCCGGAGTTGCTGTCATAGCAACGGGTCCGTAAGCTTAAACCTGCTCGGGAGCAGCTTATTTCATGTAAGCAGGATTAGATCGCATCCTTTTAAGCAGACTTGATACTTAAAATATGTCCCAGCCACTGCTACTTTATTACAAGTGTACCCTACTGATCCAGGGACAATAATTACAAATAATAATCATTTAAAAATATTATAATAATGTTGTGTCATCTATAATACTATAGACACAGCCAGTTTTACTCACTGAAAGATGTAGTCGTCATAAAATAATGACTAAATAATTGTATTAGAGTCTTACAGACATGCTATACAGTTAATTAATGTGAGGGGTGACATATATTATGGGAGTGGCTTAATGGAGCGCAGGAGATGCGGGTAACTTGATTTTGACTCTTAAGAAACTTTAATTAATGCTGTCAAGTAACAAATCCATTTCAAAGATAAAATTAAATGAATTGTTAATTACTACATTGAAATAAAAATGTAAAGCCTGTACAAGAAATACTAGAAATCATGAATATAAATAATTGGGAATCATGTAACACAATTAAAATAAATTAAAAACAGTGCATATTTCATTTATCTATTATAACATTTATATAGTTTGTTCGTTTGGCTGTTTCCTTATAAAAGTCCAGAAATCTTGTCGTCAAGTTTTTCGTCAGGTGACTTTTTTTATGATATGATGTCATTACGTTGCTGTCTTGCCACCAGCCAATCGCTACATTGCTGATCGTGGTTTCGAGTATCGATACATAGCCCCTTTTAAACCATCAGATAACTCAATCCAGCCATACTAATCATCAACAGCAGGTGCGTTCGAAGAACCCAATTAGCCAGATCCTGATTAGCACGATGATATCATCTTGGATCTGTCATTTGATCTCGGATGTAATGAGCGACGTACGAAGAACGGACCCCAGGTTGCCTCATAACCACCATCCTACAATTCAATAACATTAAGAGTGCATTAACTAAAGGATTAGAATAACATCTTTAAACCAAGGCCTTGCCATTTATGTATTTATTAATTGATTTAATAATGGCAGCATAATGTTGAACTGTCCCTTTAATACAGACATTGGGGGGGGGGGGGGGGGGGGGAATACATGATGGTGGAATAAATATAAGACTGAGCGTCTATGGTTTTTACCTGATCTCAGATCAGTTTAATTAATTTGTAGATAATTTTACCAAGACATTTGTGTAAATAAAAGAATGAGAAGCAGGTCTCTTACTGGCCTCTATTTAGAAGCTGTGCATAAAACAAACAATTAATATAAGCCAGCAAATTAATATAAAATATAAAACACATATCATACAGACACTTCATATTTAATGGTATTTTATTATTTTATTGCATTTAACGTAGTATACTTTCAATTAAACATTTACAATGGGCGTTAAATGCTGTTTTTCTGCATGTTTTCGTCTGAGTTTTTGTTGTATTTGCACACTTTTGACCAGCAGGCGTCACCAGCGCGTCGTGTTTCGAGTGATTCGATTCAGTGAATCATTTATGAAGAATCGGTTCAATTGATTCATCGTTTCTCCCATCACTAGTTAAAATACACGGCGTAACAAGAGACTTAATATTCACTATGGAGAAAAACAAACACAAGAGTAACTGTTGTAACAAACAAGACACATAGCAAACAGTAACTAGACACAAGAAGTGAAGAGAGACAAGGAACAAAATATCCTTCAAAACAAGAATAAACACAAAACAGCACAAGACAGCGATATAACACTCAGTCACAGAAAGTTCAGATGTCCAGCAGACGTGCAGAATCATCTTTAGTGAGTATTATACAGACACAAATAAAGCTGTAATAAAGTGGAATGATTCTTAGTGATTATTAATCATTATGGCTTTTACACTCAAAGTTGTTTTAGTTATTTAATTTATTAATCATGTTAAATATATATATATATTTTTATATTTTTTCATGGAGGCCAAAAAACAAACAAAACAACAAAAACAATTAAGAAACAGGTTACTTACTCATTCCTTTAGTAGTGGAAATAAAACTTCATATTTAAAGTTCTCTGTGTAAATGAATAATCATAAATACATAAATAAATAAACACACACACTGTGAGACCATCACTCTCCACATCTCTCCTCTTTAACATCAGTGTTACACAAATACAGGAAATAATGTTGAACTGTCCCTTTAATACAGACCTAAGGGGACGTGGAGGTGGAATAAATATGAGACTGAGATTGAGATTATTTATTTCAAGTCTTCAGGAGATTCATAATTGCTCAATAATGTGCTTGTTTTTCAGTGTCACGTTCAGATCAGATTTCTGTCTTCAGCATCCTCAGTTTTCTTCTGGCAGCTTGTCCGTATCTGCTGTCGACAGTCGTGCTGCTGTTCAAATACTACAGAGCGAGAGGTACAACATCTGTCTGATCCGTGTCTCCTCTGAGTGTCTTTTCTCAAACATTCACATTCACTGACAGACAGACCTTTACTCTCTGTCTTTATCTGTTATATAGATCATTATTTACATGCTGGTCATTCATAAACAATAACTGCTGTGGAAACAAAACAGAAAGTGTTGACTTGAAATAAATGTGTGTGTGTGTGTGTGTGTTTCACAGTCACATCTACTGAAGACCACGATCAGTACGCCGTAACAGAGGAACACACTTCATTCTGATATTTCATTCATTCTCCAAACCGCATGTATAGAGTCACATGATGCTGGAGTCTCAGGCTGAAGGCTGGAAACACTGAACATGGAGTTCATCTCAAGATAACAGACACACGATCACACTCTCACACATACGGATGATTTAGTGTTTAATTCACCTGTGCTGTATATTAGACTGTAGAAGAAACCAAACCAACACATGGAGAACAGCAAACTCCACACAGAAAGACCTCCGGACTTGTTCTTAATGTGTGTCAAATTCACTGTAAACTATTGAAAGTTTCCTTTTAAAGACGTGTAAGGTTGAAAATAATCAAAGACTTCTGCTTTCCTGTCCCAAACCTATCTTGTCTCTTTTCTTTGCTGGATCTCTGCCCTCTCTCCTTCTTTTTCTTCCTCTCTCTATCCCCCTCTCTTTCTCTCAGGTAATATTTTACATACATGCTGGGTACATTTTGTTTATGTTTTAAGATCCTTCATCTATTTTTTTGTAATCAATTCAAGTGTAACCATTCAAAATATTGTTAATATTGTTATTAAACCATTTCAATTATTAATTATGAGCTAACTAGTCTTGATTCAAGGTGAATATTGAAGTGCTATCTATTACAATACAATACAATCACTTAATAGCAACACTCTCCCACATATTTAGCTATTATAACTGTGATTATTTCCGTCGTTGGTATAAGTGGCAGTGGGTGGTAATAGACAAGAAATGTACAGTTTTATATCATCATGCAGTGAACACACATCTACGCCTGACATTCAGATGATGGGTGCTTCTCAAATATAAAGCTGTATCCTACCGAGTCTGCGTTCTTCCTAGTTCAGTCCTTCAGAGTCTTGTAGGCTCCGTCAATGGCATTAAACACAATAATGAGATTCTCTAGTTAGTGCCTGTGGCTACATATATGTCCCCGCCCTCAGAGTCACGTCACGAAAACACTAATAAAACTTGGTTTTGGAAAAATACTTTGCAGGGAGGGAGGGAGTCAATCAAAAAGGTGCATTACCGCCACCTACTGATCTGGAGTGTACATAGATTTAAAAAAAACACACACATCTATGGTTCCTGTGTTTTTCAGGTATATAAATAATACTTAATGTACTCTTGATTGCCTTGACACGTTTCCTAACAATACTTTTAAAGAAATATCATCAACTCCCAACCTTCATAATTCTTGCATTAATTGAACCCTCTCCCTTTCATATGCTCAACACTCAAAAAGAATATGCATCACTGTTTCTAACGGTCCACATGTCACACTTTCCCGATTCATGCTTGCCTATTTTACAAAGACTATGATTTAATGCTGCATGTCCAATTCTTAGTCTTGAAATAATGACATCTTTCTTCCTATTTCCATATCTTTTTCTCTCATTTCCAACATTCTCCTGAATCTGAAAAAGATGTCTTCCTTTAGACTCACTATTCCATAACTTTTGCCATTTCTTATTTACTTCAACTGATATCACTCTCTTGAATTCAGATTTACTTAAAGCCAACTTAATTTCTATTTGTGTATGATTTAATGCTTTCTTAGCTAGCAAGTCTACTTCCTCATTTCCATCCACACCCACATGTGCAGGAACCCAGAGGAAATTTACCTCTATCCTTAACTGCCTTATTCTAAACTAATTTAGTAAAACTTCAAATACTAAACCTTGCCTAGTTTCAGATTTACAACTTAGTAGACTAGTGAGCGCCAGCACAGGACTGCAGACACCAGGATAATAAATGGGGAGACCAATTAGGAGGGTAACGAGGAAGACACAGGTGGCGTAACTGAAACAATAATGAGATAACAAGAAGGGCTGGATCAGACAATAGAGAGGAGAGCACATGGCACCAACAACAAACAACAAGCCATGTGCTCAAACATGAGACAAACACACAGAGACATCTGGTGGCCAGCCAGGGCACAACAGCAGGACCGTGACACCGATTGAGATGGCCTTCAACTAAGTTTGATGACGTGGCAGCCGAGAAATGCAGCCTTTGTAGGATGCAGTCTTCTGTTTGAGAAACACCCATGATGACACACACCACCATTTCATTATAAGCATCTAGATGACGGAGAAACAATATGATTACATCAGGGCACCAACTACTCAGTACATGAACATCTTGTTTAAACCACAGACACAAAAATTATACCACAATTCATGCACAATCATGTCAACCAGATACTGAGAGATGCATCATCATCGTGTCATGTGTGCTGGGATGCTGTATTTTTCTCTTACTTTGTATTAATAGAGTGTGTTGACTGAAATAAGTTTGTATGAATAAAGGTTTTGTTTGATGTATTTGAAGATCACAGGAATAATTTACTGATTCAAATGTGTCGTGTAGAGTTACAAGTAAGCATTTCCTAATTTAATTTCATTATTTTTTGTTATAGTTTCAGCTTTTGTTATATGTTTTATACTGTCATCATTTGTAAAGTATATATATTTAACTTCCTTTATCTTTACCACATTTACCTGTATTTAGTTTATTTTCTTATTTGGTGACTTTTTGTGAAAAGTTGAGACTTTTGAGGTTGGTTCTAGATATAATAATAATTATTATTATTATTTTATTTTATTTTAGCATTTTGAGGTTATACTTCGCTAAAGGACCTAGGTGAAACCATGATCATGGGTGTTTCCACTAAACGTCACTATACAGGATAAACTAACCTTTTCGAAACTTTGAACCAATTCAATTGAACCAATGCTTCGCAAAATGATTCACATATTCGAAGTGCTCGATACACCACGCGCTGGTGACGCCTGCTGGTCAAAAGTGTGCAAATGCAACAAACAATCAGACTAAAGACTGGGGGCGATCTCAATGAACTCGTATGATTCACGGATTTACAGATATCACCCCCAGCGGCGAACCATTTACGTTTAGACACATTTCGAAACAGTTATGACGTAATGAAGCCTCGTTTACTGAAATCATGTGACTCTAGCAGTTTGATACACGCTCAGAAGCACTGTTTCAAAACAAATGATTCTCAAAAGTTTCGGAGCGTCACGAAGCAGTGCTTGGACCATCACTAAACGTCACTCGTTACTTCTCATCCTAGTCCAGTTCTGTCTTGCAATGCACACTGTGAAAATAATAAGGGTTTAAAGAACTACTTTTTAAATAAAATTTTTAATTGCATAACAATTCAATTAATTCTGACCACTTATACCGTCATTCATTATTTTAACAGCACCAACTTAAAGATGTAAAACAATCTATAATATAATATTAAAGTAAATCAGATTTCATAGAAATCTCTCTCAAAGCCACGGTACCGGGCCTGTAACGATGGGCTTCTTAACGGTGGCATGTGCGCTTTTACGAGCAGCTTTAATAACCATCTGCTTTCTCTGGGATTTGCCTCCGGTGGATTTACGAGCGGTTTGCTTGGTTCTGGCCATTGCGTTGAACAAAACTTGTTGCTGTTGGAAGCAACACTAGAAAAAAGTCCAAACCAGGGTTGCCAGCTTTTCACAACAAAACGCACCCAATTGCTACTCAAAACTAGCCCAATCACATTTCGAGGGGGGTCTCCCGTTAAAAATTGTGTTCTTGAGTATAAAATACTTTTTTTTTTTGGTTGGGTTCCCCTCGTAAATTCGAATTTCAGGGGCTAAATATGACATTATTGGGGTCGCTTCAACCCGCGGACATCAAAAACAACCTGCGGCAACAGCATTAAAGTAGCAACACTGGTCCAAACCCCAAACAGACCCATTTAAGCACAGGGCTGTCATGCGCTCATTGGACGGTGTAGCTTCAAGCATGTTTTCAAACCGTTTGTGGTTCCCTCCCAGTTGTCCTGGGAAAATCCCGGGGGGACAGGACCCCCAGATGAGGGTTGTCCCCCCTAAAAATATGATTAAAAACCAATTTACAATCATTATTTATGATTGTAAATAACAATGTTTTATAGTTTAAATAATTGTGTAAGTAGTAGGGCTGTCAGTTTAACGTGTTAACTAAGTTAATTAGTTATGAAAAAATAACATATTCAACGGATTCAAACATTTGTTTCCAGTAACGCACGGATCCCGCCCACAGACCTGTACGTCATCTTACAATTCACACAGTTGACTGTTGACCAGAGCCGATCCTCCTTATACACAGAATACGCAAGCTGAGTAGTGCCCCCGAAACACCAGGGGGACCCCTTGCTCTCAAAGATGTTTTAATTTCAGTTTTGTTTTTAAGTTTGGCCAGCGGTTATTGAAAATACGAATGATAATTAATTTTAATGCGTACGCTGTCGCCCTCTCTACGTAAAAATCTGTCAAATCATGTAACGTGGATGTCGTACAGTCTCTTGCTCGAGACAAAAAAACGAGTTGAAAGCGTCCTGAGCCGGAGAAGAGATACTGTTTCTCGAGCACGATTCGAGACAGAGTGAAACACGCACAAATGCGTTAGTTTCATCCATTCATCCCAATCACAACATTCCACCCAACTACCCCCCCGCCGGCGACAGTTTTGCGTAGGGCCCTCAGAAGTCTAGGATCGGGACTGCTCTTGACAAATATGATGCAGGGCAACAACTCCATAAATGCAGTTAGAAATATTTTGAGTTTCCCCCTCCCTTGCCTCATAGAGCTTTGGTCCAAATGCCTACTTTCCTCTTTTACATCAGCTACACACACACACACACACACACACACACACACACACACACACACACACTCCGGTGAGAGAGAACAAAGTCAATAGTTGTGGAACTCCAAGACTGTCAAGGCTATTATACTCACTTAAACATCGGATGAAGTGATTATTTTCTCTTTAATACAGATGATTTAATAGTCCATTATGTTAGCAATAATAACATTAGCTTGATGGATAGTAATGTCTACAACAGACACGAGCGCTGTTGCGCTCCTTAAAAAATTGATCTTGAGAAATTATATGTTTATTGTCTCCCAAAATTTACGCCCCTGAATACGCCTCACATTTTCATGTGTTGCACCGACTTCTTTAGCTCATCTTTGAAGACACATTGTTATTTGTGCATTAATAACTTTAGAAGCTGCTTGCGGTGAGAAAGATATCTAATAAAAGAGTGGAGCTGATGGTTGTGGTTTGACGTTTGCTCTGTTTCTGCTCTATGGTTTTAACCAGTGGGGAAGATAGCTATTCTTATTCTGCATCTTTAGTTTCATTAACCTCAAAATACTACAACAAGAGCAAACGATACCAGCAACATGCGCATGTCATTTTAATTTACTCCCGTTACTTAGAAACCCTGTCTAATGTCAGATTTTGTATACTGTATATAATAAAATATTAAAATGGATAAACCTGAGACGATCACCTTTTGTCTATGAAGGCTTTTCCTGCTCCAGTCTCTGAAGTTGAGGTAAGTGTCCCATTGCTGCTTTGAATGCTTTAAAGTCTCTTTTGTCTTGACCTGTAACAGCTGCTCTCCAAAATGTATGTGACAGTGTTTCACTGCATTAGACTGAATGACTGCAGCGTCAAACAGCATGTTCTCAATAAAGAGTCCTACTGAAGATACACAAGAGTCTCCTGGACTCTTAACTGCGGTCTTGTAACTCCTTTAAGAGAATAAATAAACATTTGAAATATTGTTGTGGCGGCTCGCCACTCCATCCATGTCTGAATCAATATTATTTTTTAGGCTTGATTGTGCTTATAGGGTGCAGTCTAACAAGCATTAATGCATTGTGGAAAAAAAATAGACTCGATTTTTCACATAATTTACCTTTATTCCTCTTCATTTACTAATCTGTCCCTTCTCTTATGAATACCCTGGTTATTTCCTGTTTTTATGGAGCCCCTCCCTCAGAAATACACAGTGGGCTCTGATTGGTTAGCTGGCTCAGTGTGTTGTGATTCACTAAACCACCTAGTTTGCTGCATGTTCCCGGGGGAGGAGTTTATGTAAATGTCTGGGTTTGTGATGTCACCGGCTCGGGAAGAAGCTCGTTGCAGTCCAGCAACATTACACAATCAATCACACCTTTAAACTTAATATCTTTGTTTACTTTCTTCATATATTTTTATGACAACAATCATGTGTTTTGATTCTGGGTTATTGTTGCTGCAAAGTCTTTGTATATTAAATATGGTAATATATGCAATAATACTTTCATGACAGTATTACAGGAATTATGTTTTTAATAATCTAAAAATATAATTAAAATATGCAGATATTGCCAGAATTTAATAACAGATACATTGGATTACTTGTTGATTATCTCAATCATTGTGTAAAAGCAGATTATTTGTCATTAACAGAACCGCTGTAATTGTTGACGAGAGAATAACTCAAATAAGAGCCGGTCTTACATGAACAGGCCTACATTATTCACTTTATTCACTGCTCTGTCTGTAATGTGTGCGGCTCTGGCTGTGAACATCACAATAATGCAGTGTGAGAACAATTACCTGGAGACATTCTCTGTGAAACAGTCTTTTCAGTAGAAACACAGCTTACATGCACTGAAAGAGCAGCTAAATATCTTAGAATGGGTGTCTTTTTCTGTGTAGAGTTTAGTCTCCTCCCTCATCTCTTCTTGACGTGTGAAACACAAGGAAGTGTCTGATTTAGCGCATGCGTCTCTGTTAAAACAGTCTATTAATGTGTCAGTATGGGGTCCAGTGCACTGCCTCTCATACTCTGTGAGTATTTCATTATATTCTACTCTATCTTCTGTTTTGTTATTCTGTTTCTAAAACAGTATTCAGCTGAAGATAAAATAATGATTATGTGTAGGAGGGTCTAAGAATCCACAATATTATTTATTATTCAGATTCAATGTGATGATATGTTACGTGTAGATCAGACACAGAGTTTCAGAGAACATGTATTTATCTGTGCTGCATGTCAAAGATGGAGGTCCTGTGGACATGTGCTTTTACTGTTTATGATGTGATACTCGCTCTTCTTATTTTCAGCAGTTCAGTTTAATCAGATGTATTTGTGTTAATATGAGTTTGGTGTTGTATGGTACTGTATCTTTAAATAGTCTCTCCATTAGAGATTCGGAGAGTTTGAGAAGTTTATCTGTCAAACATTACACTTAAAATTACAAAATTTCATTAAATGAAAAAAAAGACAATTATGTTCATGCTTTTCTCAGAATTAATGTCTGATTTTCAATTATTTTAACCAGTTTGTCTAAGTGTCATGTTTAGCGGATGTGTGTCAGTTCTCCTCTCGTTCTCAGCAGAAAAAACACAGCTGTAGTCCTTTACATTAATATATGAACATGTTCCACTAATGCTGGACAATATTGTCATTTTGAACAACATATTTATTGTTTCACAACTTTATTTTGTGAAATGTTTTGAGTGAAAACAGTGCTTGTGCTACATTTCTGCCAATTGCTTTGACTTGGTTTAATGGTTTAAGTGTGTTTTAACACCTAGTTTATTTGAGTAACACCTGAAATGATCTCAGACCTGCTAAAAGGAGCTACAAATAAAAGTAACACCTCAAATGATCTCAGACCTGCTAAAAGGAGCTACAAATAAAACACCTGAAATGATCTCATACCTGCTAAAAGGAGCTACAAATAAAATGCACTCAGATCACATCATCGGGGGTGTTGTTTAGTTTGGTTGTGATCAGCAAAAGCATTGACGTCACCTGCTGCTGGTTCCCTTTCTGATACACTTTAACTGAACTGGGTTTGGTTCATTTATAATATACTTTTTGAAAACACCCACAATTTAAATTTATTTAAGTTCAAATTTATTTGGCTATATTTCACAATAATGTCTGATGGCAACACCAAACAGGAAGTGATGCGGTGTGTTTCTCAAACACTTTGACCTGATGTGGTTTGTAGTCTGTAGTTTGCTTTGTTCCAGTGGAGCATTAAAGTTAATATTTGCTTGTATTCTTAATAGTTGCTTCTTTCTGTTCTATGGTTTTAATCAGTGAGGAAGATAGTTATTCTTATTCTGGATTTTTAGTTTCATAAACCTCAAAATGCTATCAGAAGAGCAAAATATGTGACTGTCATTTTCATTTACTTCCACTTCTTAGAGATCCATCTGTCTAATATCACATTTAAGAGTCTCTGTTTTCTCATATTTAATAGTCAAGCAATAATAATATCTACTGGTGAAGCATCATGTCTAGTGAGAGGCTTCTGTCACTTCTTGTTCTCCACATTGATATCTGAACATGCACAGAACCTGAGACGATCAGCTTTTGATGGCTTTCGGTGGCCCTGCTCCAGGCTTTGAAGTCGTGGCAAGTTTTTATGATCATAACTACTTATGGCATTTATTTTTAGCTCTATAAGTATCTGCATGATACAATTATGCTGATTAGATTGGGGCACGTAAAACCGGCCAGGCTCCTAATAACTCTTTATATTGAAAATAATAATAATTAATCATTTAATTGCATTAACCACAAAATACGCTGAAACTTTTCTCAGAAATAACTTCTGTTTTCTGAGACACTTTTTCATGTATTTTTAACCAGTTCGTCTCTTTTAGAGGATGTGTGAAGTCAGTTCTCACGTTCTTTCGAGCAGAATTGTAATATAAAGTAAATCAATGTTATGTATAATGTTAATAGTAATAGATTTAAATAGTATTTTGTGCTAATACAATACGTCCTCTATGAATTGCATATGTGAATATTATGTAGACCTAAATTAAATTTATGCTTTAAAAGTAGAGAAGTGGATTTAGCTTCAAACGGCGTCATTGACGAAAGTATTCTATACAAATGATTTGCATTTCTATTCTGAAATCCAAAGTAACAACAATAATAGACTCTCTCTGGTCATTAAAAATCCCATGGCACTTCTCGTAAAGAGTAGGGGTGTAACCCCGGTGTCCTGGCCAAATTCACCCCACTAGCCCTTATCAATCATGGCCTCCTAATAATCCCCATCCACTTCTATGACTCTCTCTGCTCTCCACCTGTAGCTGGTGTGTGGTGAGCGCGTACACTTGATTGGCTCCATGACTCTCTCTCCTCTCCACCTGTAGCTGGTGTGTGGTGAGAGCATACACTTGATTGGCTCTATGACTCTCTCTCCTCTCCACCTGTAGCTGGTGTGTGGTGAGGGCATACACTTGATTGGCTCTATGACTCTCTCTCCTCTCCACCTGTAGCTGGTGTGTGGTGAGGGCATACACTTGATTGGCTCTATGACTCTCTCTCTCTCCACCTGTAGCTGGTGTGTGGTGAGCGCATACACTTGATTGGCTCTATGACTCTCTCTCCTCTCCACCTGTTGCTGGTGTGTGGTGAGGGCATACACTTGATTGTCTCTATGACTCTCTCTCTTCTCCACCTGTAGCTGGTGTGTGGTGAGCGCATACACTTGATTGGCTCTATGACACACTAGTGTGATAAACAGTACAAATTAGTTTAATAATGTTATTAAAATATTGCCAAAAGTATCCACAAATAACAAATAACTTTTCTCTCAAAAACTGAGGAGCATTTCCTCATATTAATGACCCTTACTGAAAGAAAACAAGCTGACAAAAGATTTAGTCCAATATTTGTTGATAATATAGCATTAGAGATTTACAGAGAGATTTTTTTTATAAAAAGGATGGCCGTTTTTGACCGGGAACACTAAAGGTGCTTTAGAACAATTTGGAGTTGCATCACTCATGTCTCAGAGAAGATTCTCTCTACAGAAACTGTATCACATGGTTGATGAGAGTATGGTCATGTGTTGTATGTTGTGAATCTTCTCTGAGCGCTACAGAAACTGTATCACATGGTTGATGATAATATGGTTGTAACAAAGTTCGTAGGAAGGAAGGAAGCGGACAGGGTTGGCTCGTGAAGACTCAGGTATGTTTATTTAAGACAGATAAACTCACACAGGTGCGCACTCTGCGTCACCCGGAAACATCAACTCTCTCGTTCGTCTCCGCGATCACTCTCTGTATTCGTTCCGACTGTTTCTCTCTGACAGCTCGTGCGCTCGAGTCTTCACTCCGTCTCTCTCCCTGAACTGCCGTTCCACGCGGCTTTTATCCGGTCTCCACGCCAATTACTGCAATCAGACACAGGTGATCCTCATTTTGCACTTGACCCACTTACTTACCGCTGTCTCCTGAGTCTTTCTCCCGCTGCAGACTTCGCTGAACCACGCCCCCCTCGCCACATACCCCCACCGCCCGACTCAGGCCGGGAAGCCCTCCGGCCTGCAGCCCCCCCCCCACCCCATTCCTGGAGAGGAAGTCGGCTACAGTCATCTGCGTCCCCGGCCTGTGGATCACCTTGAATTTGAAGGGCTGTAATGCCAGATACCAACGGGTGATCCGCGCGTTGGTATCCTTCATGCGGTGGAGCCACTGCAAGGGGGCGTGGTCCGAACAGAGGGTGAATTCCCGTCCCAGGAGATAATAGCGGAGGGTGAGGACCGCCCACCGGATCGCCAAACACTCCTTCTCAATGGTGCTGTACATCGTCTCTCTCTTAGAGAGCTTCCGACTGATGTACAGCACCGGGCGCTCCTCACCCCCTATCTCCTGGGTCAGGACAGCTCCCAGCCCCCGGTCCGACGCGTCCGTCTGCAGCAAGAAGGGGAGAGAAAAGTCAGGAGAGTGTAATAGCGGCCCGCCACACAGAGCAGCCTTTACCTGGGTGAAAACCTGCTGGCACCGCTCCGTCCACGGGACCGTATCTGGGACCTCCTTTTTAGTGAGGTCAGTCAGCGGGCTGGTGAGCTACGAATAGTCAGGAACAAACCTCCTGTAATATCCCGTCAGCCCCAGGAACTGCCTCACCTCCTTTTTGGTCTTGGGTCTCGGGCAGGCCGCAATAGCTGCCGTCTTATCAATTTGGGGACGCACCTGTCCGTGACCCAAGTGGAAACCCAGATAACGCACCTCCACCCGCCCAATCGCACACTTCTTTGGGTTGGCCGTTAGTCCCGCTCCCCTCAGCGCTCTCAGCACCTCCCGCAGGTGCACCATGTGCCGCTGCCAGTCCTGACTGTAGATGATGATGTCATCCAGGTAGGCAGCGGCGTATGCGGTGTGCGGTCGGAGGATTTTGTCCATGAGGTGCTGAAAGGTAGCGGGCGCCCCGAACAACCCAAACGGAAGCGTGACAAATTGGTGCAATCCAAACGGCGTTGTGAAGGCTGACTTTTCTTTGGATAACGGTGATAAGGGGATCTGCCAATATCCTTTAGTTAAGTCCAGCGTCGAATAAAAGCGAGCGGTACCCAGCCGATCAAGCAACTCGTCAACCCGCGGCATTGGATAGGCGTCGAATTTCGACACCGCATTCACCTTGCGATAATCCACGCAGAATCGGACCGAGCCGTCTGTTTTCGGTACCAAAACGATCAGGCTTGCCCAGTCACTGCGGGACTCTTCTATTAAAACTCCCAATAAAATTTTAAACGCTGGCCAATTGGTTCCCAAAATCAGCGGATGCCGGAGGCGGGGGTTAACTGCCACCTCCACCTTATGCTTTTGCCCCCGAAATTGGATGGTTAACAGCACTACTGGGTATGTCACCACATCCCCATGTACACACCTCACCCGAACCATGCAGCTCTTATCCAATGCCTCGGGCTGAATTAGGCTTTGATGGATCGAGGTCTGGTTACATCCTGAATCCACCAAAGCCCAATAAGTACCCCCCCTAATACTCACAGGTATTTGGTACCCGCCAGCTTGATCGGGGGCAGCCTGTGGGGCGTCCGGAACCCGGACCAGTGTCCCCACCTCCATCACTGGACACCGATCGATGAAGTGGCACGGGTCCCCGCAAAGCCAGCAGGCCGGCCCAGGCTTCCCCGCCACCCTAGTGGCGGGAAGTGGGACAAGGAATTGGCGTGGAGACCCCGGAGGAACGGGAATGAGCGTGGAGCTCGGGCTGGCTGACCCCGCCTCCCTGGCGTGGGCTCTCCCGGCCGCCGACTCCGGTGCCGGTCCTCCTCTCCATCGCGGCTGGGCTCGAGGAACCACGCCGGCACGGGACCTGGGAAGGAAGATAGGGGGAGACACAGAAGGGGAAGAGAGAGAGAGAGAGACGGATGGTAGGGGTTCGCCAACCCCATGGCACGCCACCATCTGGTCCTCGGCGAGTTGGATGGCCAGATCCAGCGACGCCGGGCGGTGGCACTGGACCCACTGCGCGGTCGCCTTAGGGAGCCGCGCAATAAACTGCTCCAGCACCACCTGGTCGATGACATGGTCGACGCCGCCTTCCCCGGCCAACAGCCATCTGCGGCAGGCGTCCCGGAGCTGGTGAGCCATCACGAAGGGCCGGCCGTTCTCCCCCAGCTGCAGTGAACGAAAGCGCTGGCGGTGCTGCTCGGGGCTCCGGCCGACCCGCTGGAGGATGGCTCGTTTCAGGTCGTCGTAGACCAGGAGGTTCTGGACTGGCAGCTGCTGCGCCGCCAACTGCGCCTCTCCGGTTAGCAGGGGGATGAGGCGCACTGGCCAGTCCGTTTGTGGCCACCCACATGCCGCCGCGGTCTTTTCGAAGAGGTCGAGGAACGCCTCCGGGTCATCCTGCGGCCCCATCT
Source organism: Schizopygopsis pylzovi (assembly GCA_027422435.1). NCBI lineage: Eukaryota > Metazoa > Chordata > Actinopteri > Cypriniformes > Cyprinidae > Schizopygopsis > Schizopygopsis pylzovi. Next base: position 3,138,929 of record CM049819.1, read on the forward strand.
TCTGTACCGGCATGTGGGTGGGCGGTGCCGGGACTGTTGGATTCTCACCGGCCCGAACCTCCCCGTCCATCCAGCTCCGGAACAGCTCGCGGTCCTCCCGCTGGTTCTGGACGAGGGCACAGAATCTCCTCTCCTGGTCTGCCCTCATGTCCATCAGCGCTTTGTGTTGTTCTTGGTGGAGTCCCGCGAGCGACTGGATGACATCCGCAAATGGCGATCCCGATGGTGAGGACATGATGGCAGCGGTGTTCCGGCTTCCTTTCCCGGGTTTCGGCACCAGTGTAACAAAGTTCGTAGGAAGGAAGGAAGCGGACAGGGTTGGCTCGTGAAGACTCAGGTATGTTTATTTAAGACAGATAAACTCACACAGGTGCGCACTCTGCGTCACCCGGAAACATCAACTCTCTCGTTCGTCTCCGCGATCACTCTCTGTATTCGTTCCGACTGTTTCTCTCTGACAGCTCGTGCGCTCGAGTCTTCACTCCGTCTCTCTCCCTGAACTGCCGTTCCACGGCGGCTTTTATCCGGTCTCCACGCCAATTACTGCAATCAGACACAGGTGATCCTCATTTTGCACTTGACCCACTTACTTACCGCTGTCTCCTGAGTCTTTCTCCCGCTGCAGACTTCGCTGAACCACGCCCCCCTCGCCACAATGGTCATGTGTTGTATGTTGTGAATCTTCTCTGAGCGCTACAGAAACTGTATCACATGGTTGATGAGAGTATGGGCATGTGTTGTATGTTGTGAATCTTCATCAGAGAATCGACTCTCGTATCGGTTCACGAGTCCTGTGACTTCTCATGGAAACACAGAAAAGCTCTTTGAGTTCAAGCTCTAGACATGTTTCAGTGATCTGTATTGTGTTGAATGAATGGAAATGTTTAATATCTGTGTTTCTTCTTCTTTTAGTGCTGATGTCCTTCATCCCTGCTGGACTCACTCAAGGTACTGTGCTGTACTGCACTATATTTGATTTATTAAACAAATGTGAATTGTGTTGTAGTAGTATATTTGTCTACATGGATCATATGAGGATCCCACATTTGTCTCTTTGCTGATGATTTTTGTCTATATTTTGCTGTCATTCACCTTCACCCAGAATAATTTATCTCTGTAGTTCCTCATGCTAAAAAAAAGAAAAATAGGTTAACATTGTATTTTGTTGCTAATATTTATTATTCATTGCTTTTCCCCTCTGATCAATTTGTCAAACATTTTCAAATAAAGTCACAAACTAACCACAAAGCAGAAAACAAATACAGATAAATTAAATGTCAAAACTATAAAACACCCACAAACACCGGTGATCTGAGGGACAGCTTCAATGGAGAACACAGAAATGAAGGAGTGACATCATAACATCCATAATAGAGAACAAATACAAACACAAACACGCAAACACACAAACACACACACACACACACACACATGTTGGTTTTTATGGTTTACGGGGACTCTCCATAGGCGTAATGGTTTTTATACTGTACAAACTGTATGTGCTATTGCCCTACACCTACCCTACACCTAAACTTAGCCCTCACAGGAGACGGTGCATTTCTACTTTCCCCCCAAAAAACGCACTCTGTATGATATATAAACGTTTTGAATTATGGGGACACTGAAAATGTCCTCATAAATCACCTTCTCCTTGTAATACCTATGTCATACCCATGTCATTATACAAATTTGTGTCCTCATAAACCACATAAACATGCACACACACACACACACACACACACACACACACACACACACACACGAAAATACACACACACACACACACAAACCCACACACAAACAAATAACACACACAAAACACACAACACACACACACACACACACACACACACACACACACACACACACACACACACACACAAACCCACAAACACACACACACACACACACACACACACACACACACACACACACACACACACACACACACAGACACAGACACACACAAACGAACACACACACACACAGACACACACACACACAAACCCACACACACACAAACAAATAACACAAATCTAAATGAGCCGTTGAGAGATCATTGCAGAAATCTAGCGGCTGTAGTCGACGTTACATGTTATTTTATTTTATGGCAGCAATCTACCACTAAACCATGTCACATTGTCCACGTTATCTCCATGAATGAAAGTTAGGATTTACATCAAAAGTTATTTTATTAAATAAATATATTAAAATAAACTTTTACTAATTGTTTTAGTGCAGGGCAACAATTTGTCATCATGATTAATCATTGCACAGCATTTCAATTTTTTTTATTTAATTTTATTTAATTTAATTTTAATTTTATTTTATATTATTATGGTTGTTGTATTCAGAAAAGCAAGCTAATGCAACAATTTTCACTGTAATTAATGACTGTGTGTCTGTAAGATCTTGTACACATATTATTCTTAGTTTTATTCATTCAATATGATTGTGTTTATGAAGATTTGTAAGAGATGAGAGACTGAGAACAGACACAGACATACGTTCTCAATGTTATTGTGTTGTAGCACATTATTGCCTCATCAACTATTAAAATAAATAATAGTTTGTTGAAACCTGCCGACTGAAAATAGTTAAACCGATACTGTACTGCTGACTGAAAGTGAAAAGCTGATTTTGAATTATAATAAGTGTGTTGTTTGCTCGTTTCACAGAGAGTCCCAAACCTGTAGTTGATGTTGTTCCTGATAGACGTGTGTTCAGAGGAGAGACGGTCACTCTCACATGTGACATACAGCAGACAGGAGACTGGGAGTACAGCTGGACTAGAGACAACACACAGGTTTACAGCGGACAGAAGTATATAAATATATCATCTGTGGATCCGTCTCATGATGGTGTGTACAGCTGTATAGGATCTCAGTCACAAGATCACTCACAGTACAGTGCTGGAGTTACACTGACAGTATCAGGTGAGAGCTCATGTGTTCTTCACATAAATCATAATTTTTTATTAACAGTGTTGTCTGCAGCCTTTAGCTTCAGTTAAAATTGTGTTTCTGTTTAGAGACAGAAAAAAATGTGACCTAGATTTCATATTCATTCATAAATGAGATGCATTACATAGAAAATATATGTTTTTCCTGCATTAATGTGCACATTGAAGCTCCAGCAGTCGTTTACTCTGATCATTTCAGCCTTTTGTGTGATATATTTTTATAAGTATTATAAGAATAAATATAAAGTTATAAAAGTCTCAAACTCTCACATCAACTTAAAACAGTTACTTGCTTCTAAAATCTTTCTGGCATTTATCTACATACTGAGTTGTGATTGGTCCTTCTCACAGATAATTACATAACATTTATTAATTTAGCAGACACTTTTATCCAAAGCGACTTACAGTTGAGGAATACAATAAGCGGTTCATTATAAAGAGGCAAAGAGACACAGAAAGTGCTTGTGATACAAATTTCTAGAAAATGTTCAGAGCAAATTCTAACTATTAAAATAATTCAATTAATAATTTAAATAATTAACGATCTTTAGCCATCAATGACAAAAACAACAGAACCAACGCCTTAAACCTGCGTTGTTTAAAATAAAAATAATAATAATAATATTATTAACAATGATGAATAATATAACTGTACTTATTTTACATATTTTTTTCCTGTATTTTTGAAATACAGAAAATATTAACAAAACCACAAAGATAGACTTTGAATTTATATGTCCAGTCTAAAATCACATTAAAAACTGATAAATGTTAATAACCATTTTTAATAAATAAATAAATAGAGTTAAACCCTCCATTCACTCTTCTCTATGAGCTTATAGTCCACATCAATAAATATGAGAAGTACTGAAGGAAAGAGAAACATGATGAACAGAAAAAAGAAAAGAGACAAACAGAAACACATCAATAACTGACTCACATCCACAGTCTGAGATGAAGACGACATTAAATCTCTCAAGATCTGAACAGAGAACGATTAAACAACTGCACAACTTCACTATCTACCCCCCCCATACAGCACCACCAGCTTCACTATCAACCCCCCCCATACAGCAACACCAGCTTCACTATCTACCCCCCCCCCATACAGCAACACCAGCTTCACTATCTACCCCCCCATACAGCAACACCAGCTTCACTATCTACCCCCCCATACAGCAACACCAGCTTCACTATCTACCCCCCCATACAGCAACACCAGCTTCACTATCTACCCCCCCCATACAGCAACACCAGCTTCACTATCTACCCCCCCCATACAGCAACACCTGCTTCACTATCTACCCCCCCATACAGCAACACCAGCTTCACTATCTACCCCCCCCCCATACAGCAACACCAGCTTCACTATCTACCCCCCCCCCATACAGCAACACCAGCTTCACTATCTACCCCCCCCATACAGCAACACCAGCTTCACTATCTACCCCCCCATACAGCAACACCAGCTTCACTATCTACCCCCCCATACAGCAACACCAGCTTCACTATCTACCCCCCCCATACAGCAACACCAGCTTCACTATCTCCCCCCCATACAGCAACACCAGCTTCACTATCTACCCCCCCATACAGCAACACCAGCTTCACTATCTACCCCCCCCATACAGCAACACCAGCTTCACTATCTACCACCCCCCCCCATACAGCAACACCACTTCACTATCTACCCCCCCCCATACAGCAACACCAGCTTCACTATCTACCCCCCCCATACAGTAACACCAGCTTCACTATCTACCACCCCCCCCCCCATACAGCAACACCAGCTTCACTATCTACCCCCCCCATACAGCAACACCAGCTTCACTATCTACCACCCCCCCCCATACAGCAACACCAGCTTCACTATCTACCCCCCCCATACAGCAACACCAGCTTCACTATCTACCCCCCCCCCCCCATACAGCAACACCAGCTTCACTATCTACCCCCCCCCATAACAGCAGCACCAGCTTCACTATCTACCACCCCCCCCCATACAGCAACACCAGCTTCACTATCTACCCCCCCCCCATACAGCAACACCAGCTTCACTATCTACCCCCCCCCATACAGCAACACCAGCTTCACTATCTACCCCCCCTCCCCCCCATACAGCAACACCAGCTTCACTATCTACCCCCCCCCCCCCCCATACGTATACAGACGTGCTTATTGAATATTAACAGATGTTTAGATGATGAGGAAAACTATAGTCACATAATAGATGTGTATTTATCCCAGTAATGTAGATGTGCCCATACGGTGTATAATGTGTCGCTGATAATTGAGTGTGTCTTTATAGTACACTATGTGTACGTGTATTTTGCACACTGTCTTCTGTATAGTCTGTAAATATGTACTGTCCATATGTAAATTGTTTGTTGTTTTTTTTTGCACTGTCTGTCCATATGTAAATTGTTTGTTGTTTTTTTTTTGCACTGTCTGTCCACATGTAAATTGTTTGTTGTTTTTTTGCACTGTCTGTCCATATGTAAATTGTCTGTTGTTTTTTTTTTTTTTTTTTTTTTTTGCACTGTCTGTCCATAGGTAAATTGTCTGTTGTTTTTTTGCACTGTCTGGAGCACGCTCATAAGAATTTCACTCACCAAGGCACTTGTGCTGTGGTGATGTGACAATAAAAGTGATTTGATAGTGGGCTCTTGGCCTTTAACTTAGTGTTAGTTTTCTCTGTCTTTTGTAACACCGTGTTTAACCCTCATCCGTCTCTCAGGTTATTTTGGCTGAAACTTACTTTTAAAGATCAAAAAAAAAAAATGTTATCTTCATGGTACAAAAAAAAATGTATTTATTTTTTTATAGTTTTGTCTCACTTGATCAGGGAAAACACACCAAAAATGTAGTAATTTCAGTTCAACTCAATTTTATTTATGTAGCACATTTAAAAACAGACACGGTTGACCACAGTGCGTAACAATGTCCGAGAAAAATAAATAAACACACCCAAACAACACAAATACAGTAAATACGTCACAATGTCTCAGCTCAACTCGAAATAAAAACCAAGGAATGCAGGAGTGTCTTAAGCAAGGGCTTGAAAATGAACAGTCTGAGCAGTTCTTATGTGTACAAGTGAACTATTCCACTCATTATGTGTCACCACTGAAAAAGCTCGTCACCTTTATTTTGAACCTGGCTCTGGTAACATCGAGGAGCACCTGACTGGACGAGCTCAGTGCTTTAACAGGAGTGTGGACATGTACACGTTCTGATAGATAAGCAGGTGCCAACACATTTACAATCTTAAAAACAAACAATAAAATCTTGAAATCAATCCTGAGACGGACAGGAACAGTGTAGTGAAGCTAAGACGGTCATGTGCTCATACTTTTAGTCCCAGTTAGAAGCCGAGCTGCTGTCTTCTGGACTAACTGTAAGCGTTGAAGAGAAGACTGATCCAAACCGACATAAAGAGTTACAGTAGTCTAGTCTAGACGTTATTAAAGCATGAATTACACTTTCAAACTCCTTACTTTAGCCAGCAGTCTCAGTTAAAGAAACAGGCTTTTACAACACAGGGTTCGCACAGTTTCTAAATCCCTGGCAGTGCTTCGGGCACGTACTCTTCAGATTTTGGTAGCCCGGAAATTAATTTAACTAGCCCAAATAAAAAAATACATAAAAAAAAGAAAATCAGGTAAGTCTAAATGTTAGTCAAAAACATTTTCAGTTCACAAATATCAATAATATTATTTTATTTCACAGAGTATCTGCAGAATTTTTCAAAATCAGTTTAAGTCAATTTATGAGTGTTTTTAAGAGCTGTACGAGTAAAATGAACACTGGGTTGGTTAATGTCTATGGTAACATTTGAAGCCATAAAACTAGATGATTTACCGTTTAGATACAAGATTTCATACATAACAAATCTTATAAAATGGCATTTCAGCTTTGAAATATTTGTTATGAAAAGGGACAAGTCAGACATATTATTATATTAATTTAAACTGTCTTAATTGTTAAGGTTTTTAGAAAGCTTCTTGTACATTTACAACTCTATGTTTGCTGCATAAAAGCATGGGTGGATATTCACATTGATCTGAACGTAAGACTGGAAATGCCGTATTCACTGGGTATCGTATTGATCCAGTGCCTACAGTGCAGTGAGATTTAAAGACTGCCCAACTGGGTATGTTGGGATTGTCAGGAGGGGAGTCCTTTTATTCATTCAAAGAATGAGGACTACTGCTCGGTTGATTGTTTTATCAGTGATGAGGTGAATTTAAGAATGAGTAGATGCAATATATGTTTATAGTCTGTAGTCTTAATCTATGGTTGTATATACAAATATATGTTCAGTTTTTTTCTTTGACATAAAAAACAAGATCACGGTTATCAGTTTTTTTTTTTTTGGAGGCACCAAGCATAAAATGTGATGCAGACACTGAAAATATACTGTATATAGACAATTGAACTTAAAACTACTTTATTGGCTCAAATATTTCACATGTAGAATTGCCAAAGTAAAAGAAAAATGTCTAAAATTATACAAAATAATTAAATAAACAAGAACCACGACAGGAGAACCACCTCTCCCTCAACATCGACAAGACACCTGAGGAGCGGGTGAGCAGCTTTAAGTTCCTCGGCGTTCACATCACTGAGGATCTCACATGGTCTGCTCACACAGATGCAGTGCTGAAGAAGGCACATCAGCGTCTCTTCTTCCTGAGACGGCTGAGGAAGTTTGGAACGAGCCCCAGAATCCTCAGGTCCTTCTACACCTGCACTGTGGAGAGCATCCTGACCGGCTGTATCACCGCCTGGTTTGGAAACAGCACCGCTGGCAACCGCAGGGCTCTGCAAAGGGTCGTGCGAACTGCCCGCCACATTGTTGGAGGTGAGCTTCCCTCCCTCCAGGATATCTACACCAGGCGGTGTACAAGGAAAGCCCGGAGGATTATCAAAGACTCCAGCCACCCGTCTCACAGACTGCTCTCTCTGTTGCCCTCTTGTGCCTCGTAGTGTTAACACCTAGAATTCTTAATTGCATTCCTCTAAGGCTATGGAAAACCGGTGACAGACATTTCACTCTGTTACAACTTAATACTGGTTTTGTGCTCCGGTGTCTCATATTATTGGAACACAAAATCTGACGCTGGTGATAAATGTGGTATTTCTTTCACAAAACAAACGTTCATCTAGTGGCCTTTTTCTGTTTTTCTGTTGATGCTAGATGATAACGGAACCTGCTTCAGGAGAATACAATTATATATCATGTTTGTGACCAGGAAATACCAGGAAATTTTTAACATTAGGATTTAAAATATAATAAAACTGACCAGAGCGCGTCTGACAGTGATGTACTCTGCAGAGGAGGATTGTGGCAAGGGGTCCTTTAGACAGACAGCTGCCCCTGATATTCCCTGATTTTATTACATTTTAATCAATCTCTGAAGCGGTGACACAACTTTAAAATCTTATGAATGTTTCATACATGTGTCACTGAAAAACTACTTTGCGCTGATATGAGATATTATTAAGTGTTGCTTTTGCTAAAAGAAGGTATTTTAATCATGTAGATGTAGTTATAGATGTAGTGAGAAGACAATAAGTGTCATATTTTTACATAATATTGATAAAAGTATATAGAAGGGGATAATTGTGTTAAATACATTCTATTATTAATCCCATAAAATTTACAATTTAAAATATGTATTTATTTAAATCTGATAGCAGTTACAATTGCTGGACATGTTTTGTCCCATGTCTCAAGAATGACTGATATATATTTCAGATATAGATATATTTGTAGATATAATTAAGTCTCTTAATTGGCTCTTTCCTCATTATGTGACTAACGTTATGACGCATGAGCAAAATCTGCTCAGAACCGATCACCGAGAGATGCATCACAACTCACTCGAGTTTAATAAAAAGACACGCCATAAGTGGATTTATTCATAATGAATGAATATTACTCAACTATTAGAGAAAGTTCATCGCTTGTTGAAAATAGTTGTTTGAACTTGTTTAACAGTCAAACCCAAAGCAGCAGGTGTTGTTGAATGAAGACCAGAAGTCAAAGATACGATGAATTAAATATATTTTACTGAAGAAATAGTTTTCTGTTTCAGGCAGAAGTCAGCTTTAACACTCTCACAGAGTTCAGAGGATGCTTCTCTTTATAATTCATAAACACCAGCAATTATACCCTGACAGAGGTTACTAATTACGTCAATAACACAATCAGCACAATTCTGATTGTTTCCTAAACCTAGATAAACTTAATTTCCACACATGGAGCAAGCACTTCAAGCATAGGTTGAGGACGGACTAAAACATGTTGAGTTTATTCTGCATATTTCTTTATTTAAAGTCAGTAAGTGTGTACTTGCTGATGCAGTGATGTTCATGTATGTGTGCTAATGCTAGCTGATTATTTCACTTAATTCAGTTCCAGATACACAAAGTATTTGAGCAGTGTTTAGTTTAAATTTTATATTAAGAAATATTCTTTGTTTAGTGAAATCAAATGAAATATGTTCACAGTAATTGTGGTGATGAGTCAGAAGCGTTTGGATCCATTTGCAGCTTTTAATAAGAATAGTCGGACAGTACCGGGTCAAATACCGGCAAGGCAGAACAGCAGGGGTTAGACAGAGACAGAGTCGAGTACCAGGCAGAGGATCAGGGCAGGTGGCTAGCAAACACAGTTCAGGTGAAACGATCTGAGGTCGGGGCAGAAAACAATCAGAATAACAAATCAAACTCGGGTACACTGCTCAGAAAAGACCGCCGGGGCAAATCAAGACTTCGCAAGGAGTCTGTGTGTGTGTGTGTGTGTGTGTGTGTGTGTGTGTGTGTGTGTGTGTGTGTGTGTGTGTGTGTGTGTGTGTGTGTGTGTGTGTGTGTGTGTGTGTGTGTGTGTGTGTGTAAATGAGCTGCAGGTGTGGATGATCAGTCAGACCCAGGTATGAGGAATGATGGGAACTGGAGTCAGAATGGAGATGGTTAATATTCAGGGGATGGCTCCCTCTGGTGGTGTGAGGAGGCAGTGCAGGAGCCTCCTCTGTAACAATAATAATGTGCTGACATAATAAATATGAATTTTGGAACTTAAACCAAAATGGCTTAAATCAATTTACAGTTGTAGAGGTTTTTATGGAAATAAATAAACAAACAAATATATAAATAAATAAGAGTGACCAATAACAGCTACAAGTGAACTCAACCCTGCATCACTGTCACTTCCAGAGAAACCTCGGCCGGCTCTGACTGTAAATCCTGAGAGTTCAGTGTTCACTGGAGACACAGTTACTCTGAGCTGTGATGTGGGACAGTTAACTGGATGGACAATTCACTGGAGAAAAGACCCAAACACTGAATCCACGAGTGATGCAACTAAAACAATCAGTTCTGTGAGCGTCTCTGATGGAGGAAGATACTGGTGTAGAGCACAACGAGGAAAATACTACAGCGAGTACAGTGATGCAGTAAAGATAACAGTAAGAGGTAAGAGCTGTTTTATTTTCTATACAGTTTTTAATTTAAGACAACGTTATGTGTTTGTTATAAACATGATCATTGATATAATACAATAACAAAGTGTTAAACTAAATGTCAAATAAAAAAATATATATATTTAATCAGCACAGATCATCTGTAATACTTTCAGACACATGAAGTGTGTTGTTTGCTCGTTTCACAGAGAGACCCAAACCTGTAGTTGGTGTTGATCCTGATAGACGTGTGTTCAGAGGAGAGACGGTCACTCTCACATGTGACATACAGCAGACAGGAGACTGGCGGTACAGCTGGAATAAAGACAACACACACGTTTACAGCGGACAGAAGTATATAATCTCATCTGTGGATCCGTCTCACGGTGGTGTGTACAGCTGTAGAAGAACTCAGTCAGAAGCACCAACATACTCTCAGACGAGTGACGGAGTTACACTGACAGTATCAGGTGAGTCTGTTCATTGTTTCTTGCATCTTTTCAAAACAAACAGATCGAGTAGATAACCAGGTAAACGTGATCTTATATTGACTGATCTATCATGCTCACAGTCAGATTATGTTCTAGTTAATAGATGGTAACAGATATTGGACCAATCAGCTGCGAGTGCAGTGATGATGATGATGATGATGATGATGATGATGATGATGATGATGAGAATAGCAGCATTTATTCTCATCTGTTCTTATAAGAGGACTGAAGCACTTCACTTTTAGTCATTATTCTGTTCAGGTGCAGGACTGTATAAGATGTTTCTTCTAGTCATTATTCTGTTCAGATCCAGGACTGTATAAGATGTTTCTTCTAGTCATTATTCTGTTCAGATGCAGGACTGTATAAGATGTTTCTTTTAGTCATTATTCTGTTCAGATGCAGGACTGTATAAGATGTTTCTTCTAGTCATTATTCTGTTCAGATGCAGGACTGTATAAGATGTTTCTTTTAGTCATTATTCTGTTCAGGTGCAGGACTGTATAAGATGTTTCTTTACAGGACAGATGCTGTGCAGTGATCAGTGTGTGTTGTTTTAGAAAGATGAATGCAGTTATTATTACACACAGTTCATTTACTCAGACTCATGTGCGTCCAAACCCAGAAGACTTTGGTTGATCTTTGAAACACAAATTAAGAAACCAAATAAACCTGAGAGGTTTCTGTTTCTCCATTAAAAGTCCAGGAAACCAAAACTTAGAAGAGCCAAAAGCATGTGAATATGTGAATAAAAGCCTAAATTACAATCTGTTTAACATATAAACTGATCATATCTCTTCTCAAAGCTTGGATTTCATTCCTGGATTCATATGGATTTGTATTACAACACCTTTGAGCTTCTTATATGATTGTCGCTCAGCACTGCAAACTCACGTCTGTCTGTTTTGAGTCAAATTGTGATTTTCTTTGTGAGAGTATGATCATTTATTAATAACACATAATCAGAAGTAAATCCAGATAACAAAGAGAAAAACAGAATAAAACTAGATAAAGGGTAAAGAAGAAAAGACTGCACTGAACACAACACAGACAAGACATTCATGAAGGACAACACCAGACAAAGACTCGGGTTCAAATTAGTGATGGCCGCTTTTGAAACACTGCTTCATGAAGCTTTGAAACTTATACGAATCTTTTGTCCTGAGGACGTATCAAACTGCCAAAGTCACGTGATTTCAGTAAACGAGGCTACATTACGTCATAACTGTTTAAAAACATGTCTATGCTTCGGTGCTGGGTGAGGGGGGGGGGTATCCCTGGCCTCGTTTACACTGCAGGTCTTGATGATCAATTATGATTTTTTTTGGCTGTCCGTTTACACGTTCTTTCAATTGTGACCCATATCCGGTTCATGAGTTTATACCTGCCAGACCGTCTGAAACATCGCGCATGCGTTGTTGTCATTTAGCGCCTCCACAAGTGCTTCCTCCTGAGAATAATGTGACCTGCGCTGACAAAACAAGTCGAGCAATTTTGAAAATGTAGTTATTTTTATTTTCATATTCTCCACTAAAATACCTTCAAAATGATGTATGATTTTTTGGAATCTGATAAAACAAATTTGCTACACCCTTTATAGAGTCAGCAAGGTTGATTGTGAGAAAGATTAAAGTTTTCCTTCAGTTCTTTTCTTATTAATAATTAGGCTACTAAATTAATAATCACAATATAGCTGTTTTTTATTTTATCTTTCCTATTATAAATAATAACAGATGTGAAAAAAACATTATATGATCAAATAGCCTAGAAAGAAATAATGCATTACCTTTATCAGTTTACATCTAAACAAAAGCATTCATATAGTCCACGGACAACAAATGATCAAATATAAAAATCACTTCAGTGTGTTCATTACAAATAAATTGATTATTAAAACTACAAAAGCAGTTAAATTAAGTTCCTCTTTTCTTGTAGGTTATTGATTAATAACATTGAGACAGTACGTCTACTGTAATGCACGAATCATATAAAGTTACACATTAGATGTTTTTCTCCAAGCGTTCACTTAAGACAGAACACATATGTTTGTGTGAATATTGAAATGATGTTCTGTGTATTTATGGGGATTGTGCTGTTATGCACACTCTTCAGATGACAGTCCGAGCGGACAAACGGTGATCCTCAGAAAATATACAATTAAATTACCTTTTAGATGTTGAATTGCTATTTGAAGCACTGGGATCACTAAACGAAGGCTTAATGAACTGATTTGTGTGAAACCCTCAAATTCGACTAAAATAGACTTTTTCACTTTTTTTTTTTTTTTTGACTGTAGCTCAAAAAAGCCTGTACGCATTTACACTCATTTTGCCAGCATGGGTCACATATAACATAATTAAACCACGGAGAAGTAATAATAATTAATGAATTAATAATAATGTGTTACATCATATGGCACTCAGAGCGCATCGTAAGGGGGATATCTCCTCATCCACCACCAATGTGCAGCATCCACCTGATGATACCAAATGGATGAAGTACCAAATTGTCAGTTTTGATGACGTGTAGAACCATATATCTTACAGACACTTCATATTTAATGGTATTGTAGTATTTTATTGCATTTAACGTATTATACTTTCAATAAAACATTTGCAATGGTCTTTAAAAGCTGGTTTTATTCATGTTTTCGTCTGAGTTTTTGTTGTATTTGCACACTTTTGACCAGCAGGCGTCACCAGCGCGTCGTGTTTCGAGAGATTCGATTCAGTGAATCATTTGTGAAGAATCGGTTCAATTGATTCATCATTTCTCCCATCACTAGTTAAAATACACGGCGTAACAATAGATTTAATATTCACTATGGAGAAAAACAAACACAATAGTAACTGTGTAACAAACAAGGCACATAGCAAACAGTAACTAGACACAAGAAGTGAAGAGAGACAAGGAACAAAATATCCTTCAAAACAAGAATAAACACAAAACAGCACAAGACAGCGATATAACTAGAGGTGGGCATAGATTAATTTTTTTAATCTAGATTAATCTAGATTAAAATGGCTCATTTGAATTCTGCCGAAGGCATTCAGAATATGTGTGCTACCCAAATAATGATTAAAGTAAGTCTTTGAGAACGGGTTTCTCAAGCCAGGTGGCGCATTAGACCAGGGGCTCATCTCCTGTTTCCAAAATGCATCACAAACTTTAATCTCTTCCCGTCCCAATCCCTCGAAAAAACTGGAGGAAAATCCCGTCCCGTTCCACTCCCGGAAGAATGACTCCCATTCCCTCCCACTCCCGTGTTGTTTTTTTTTTTGTTTTTTTGCCGACAACTGTCAATTACAGTAAAAATATAGTACAGATCACAGCGTGCCCACCTTATTAGTTGAATAAAAACCCAAAATGTCGTTTTTTGTTATTATATTGAACTGAAAGCCATCTTATTATGCACAGTGTTGCACAGATTAAATTTCATGTAAATCATCCATGCTAACACACACGTCTTCTATTTTTTTTTTTTGACATTTCACTCTCTATAGATATATTTTTCTATGTACTGTATTTTTAGATATATTCGAGTATCGAAGTTTCTCGCTCAAGTTCACATGAGACCTAAAGCGCATCCTGTTTGCTTAAAAGCGCAACGTTTCGTTGTTATTCTGAGTGCACACAAATAAACGTAGAGTCTTTACAGATTCGAAAGATGTATTAGGCTACTTTTATCTGTATGACCAAAAATGACGGAGATTTTAAGAGCAAGTGAGCGCACCGGAGCCTGTCCTGCAGCAAACGCGCTTCCACACAAACACTTCAATAGCGCACATTTCTCTAGGTTAACATCATATTGAGCGGCCATGTAAAGTTGCTACTACATACATCTTTCAGATGAAAAGCCATATTTGAGGTTGATGAATGATAGGTTAGCGTTTGGATGTCCTGCCCGATTGTATTACCACATAGACCAGCCGTTAACAATCTGTCCATCACGGACTGCGAGCCTCTAGTTCGAAGACTCGTTCTCGCCCCTACAGTGCAATTCGGCTAGGTATACATCCGCGCTAAAATATCAGGGTGAAAGTCATCATAGCTTGCGTAGTATAGACCCAGCTCCCAACCCAACTTTGAGAATAGATTAACGGCGATATTTTTTTTATCGCCGATAAGAGTCTCACGTTAACGCAGCACGTTAACGCCGATAACGGCCCACCACTAGATATAACACTCAGTCACAGAAAGTTCAGATGTCCAGCAGACGTGCAGAATCATCTTTAGTGAGTATTATACAGACACAAATAAAGCTGTACTAAAGTGGAATGATTCTTAGTGATTATTAATCATTATGGCTTTTACACTCAAACAAATAGTTTCAGTTATTTAATTTATTAATAATTTTATATATATTCATGCAAGCCAATGAAGAATTAAGAAACAGGTTAACTACTCATTCCTTTACAAGTGGAAATAAAACAATATCATTTTCCTCATAATCTCTCTCTCTACTACACGAACACACTGTGTGCAACATTTCAGCTCAACAACAAAAATGGTTCTCTTGCTAATTTAATTCCGATTGAAAGTGTGATCAAATGTTAAAGAAAAGTCGTTGTGGTTGATAATTATTATAGATGCATATTTTAGTAAATATAGTCAGTCTTTGGAGAATCTGTATTCTGTTCTCAGTTCATCTCAGGCGTCGTAGGATGGGATTCTGTTCACAGTTTACACACTATAAACTACAGACACAGTGAGGATTGTACAGTTGTGTGCTGTGCTGACCAAACACCTCAATCTGAACAGATCTTTAAAACACTAGACATCATACACTTATTGACTTTGTAAATAGTGACAGAGGAAAACTGGCCGTTATACACTAAACGACTGAGTGTACACGACTCACAGAAACATGCGCCTTGTGCCAGAAGACACTTGACAAATACAAATAACATGTGCTCTAAAATCTGCTTAAAATACACATCATAACTACCTGGTCTCATAGCATTTATGTACCGATAACTACATATTACTGCAGTTTCCAAAAGAAACAAACACTAGAGGCAGTAAAACTCAGACACCTTTTACTCCTTTTCACACAAATGTACAGAGTTTTGATTAATAAAGCAGAATTTTCGCACAATTACTTGAAGAATATCATGTTATGACTTCAAAACAATATTAATATGCTGGGAGATTTGAAAACTGATAGTTTTGAATGTTATCATCGCACATATCCAGCCTGGTATCTATGGGTTTTCTGTTTAGGAGGTGAGGAGCTCCGGTTCAAATCCTGTGTATTTACGATTCAACAAATCAGTTTGTATATCAGTTTTGAATTTGTTAACACTATCGGGTAGGTTTAGGGTTGAGTTTGGTGGATAGAGCATACATTTTTAGGGACAGACCCCAGATATTTGAATTCTGTACCGCCGCTAAATGTAGTGTCACGTCCTCACCAGTCTAGGGTTGGTGAGGCCGGTGACAAGAATAAAATAAAAAGAGAAAACCACGACACTCCTCCTCTCCTGTCCCAGCTCAAAGACCACAACAGGTTTATCAAAAGTTGACACGTTTTATTAGTACATAAAGCAAGAAGCGCATTTCTTCGGAAGGAGATCCAGGCCAAAATAACAAACCAAAGCACTAATTAGGGGTTTAAAGACTTAAAATGACCTCACAAAGAAAAAAAAAATAAATAAATCACAAAATAAAGACAGAAGTCTTTCCTAACTCCCTAGCTAGACAAAAACAGGAGAAAACAGTTCACAAAAACAAAAGGCAATCCCCAACCTACTGCTTCAGAAGGAACGAATAACGGTTTATGGATAAAGAAATAAGTGAGACAGAGATGGAATAATTGTCTACTAACATAAATACCTTAATGTCGGATTACAGAGGACTCCAACCTAACTTAGTCCTTAAAGAAAATGATTACTCACACAAATGCAAGTTAACAACACCGTAGTTTAAAACACAACACAACACAACACAACACAACACAACACAACACAACACAACACAACACAACACAACACAACACAACACAACACAACACAACACAACACAACACAACACAACACAACACAACACAACACAACACAACACAACACAACACAACACAACACACGTTGTCTGGGGCAGGAGATAGAGGACGGAACGGCACAACACCAGCGGCAGAGCTTCACGACGCACACCCCACAGAAGCTCTCAACAATGCTCTGCTTCCCAGCTTTTAAATGCTCCCGCTCACGACGTAATCTCTTGCAGCTGGTCCCAATCAAGCACTGCCAGAAAGAGAGAGGGAGAGAGAGAAAGAAACTGCACACAGTATAGCATGCAATACAACATTGATCCATCACACACGTGAATGTAGAAATAAATACAAATAATAACTTTACGTCCAGGGACGTAACAGTAGCAACGTAATAAAAGCACAGCAATATGTACCTATATCTATATAAAAAATAGAGTGTAAATGTTGCTTTTCTCATTCATTCTTTGTACTGTAATGTCAAATGAAAAGATGTTATTCTTATCCAATAATCAAATACTTATGTGACAAATCATTCAAACTTCAAAGATAAAAGTTCATAGTTTATGTAATGCGTCCTGTGTTATGAATGTAATGTATGTTTTCTGAATGACAGTGTTATGATGAAACTTGTTTCGAGACCTATATGAAGTGTTTTGTTGGTCTGAGTGAGTTTTGGAGGTGAGCTCAACTGTTTGGTCAAGATTCGTATTGGTAATGCAGACTGTATGAACAGTTTTGAAAATGTGGCTTCGGTATTTAACAGTGCTTGTTGCAAATTTTTTAAAACTGTAAGACCGCCACAATAATCAAGTTTTATGTATATAGTGCCTTTTACAAGCCCAGATAAGCAGTGAAAGCAAGCATGGAACTGGAAAATGAGGCGCACAATCAATTAACACAGCATGTTGTATATAAGTGAGTTTTGAGATCTGGTTTTGAGGAAGTTTGTTCCAGATCTTCAGCTCTAGCATCTGTTTATAGTGCAGGGGGCGGGACCGAGCATTTGATTGGACAGAAAGTTTGATGAGAAGCTGAAGTTCAGGGTGATGTCATCAAAATCTCTGATTCATATTGACGAAAGAGAGAGACTTTAAGTTTTGAATGCTCATATTTTCTCAAATATGAATCTCATATTGTGTCCTATCTGTGCCTGAAAAACGTAACTTCATAAAGTTACAGATTTAAAAAACAAAAAAAAGATTCTTAAACCATTTCTCAATAATTAAAGCAATATTTTGCAAAAAAATCATATTTTTAGGAACCTGCGTGACTTTATTCCCTGGAACACAAATATCATTATAATTGAATGTCCTGAATGCTCTTTTCATTACAATGACAGTGAATGACCAGCGCCTCTTAAAAATGACAAAAATAACCAGTAAATTATTGATATGTCTCTTACACAAAAAAGTAGTTTAACATATTTACGTCTTTATAACAGCATGAAAATATGTATTTTTTTTCTGAGAACACATCAGATGTATATGGACAGTAACTGTATTCAGTTAACACTGAATCTACAAACTCCCAAATGTAAAGACTGAGATTATATGTAAAGATCATACGGATATAACAATTCAATGTAAGTCTCACCATTGGTTATTTGTGTGCTTTTATCTTGATCAGATTCACCCAGATCTACACTGACTGTGACACCAGACAGTCCTGTATTCACTGGAGAGACAGTCAATCTGACGTGTGTGATTGAGTCTAATCACAGTAACTGGAGATATGAGTGGTATAAAGACAGAGTAATGTTTCAGACGTCTGTAAACAGAGATACTCTCACTATCAGAGGAGATACTGAGTCTGATCAGGGTCAGTACTGGTGTAGAGGACAGAGAGATGAAAGACCAAAATCATCACAGGACAGTAACCGGATAAATCTGTCTGTTAATGGTGAGTAAATACTGTGATAAACTCTAATTACCAGGCACTACAATATGATGCATTGACGCACTACAAATTAAGTAATTAGCAGTTTTGGGGGGGTTAAACATCTGCTTTTAGGAAAACAAGGTTTATTATAGAATGTGCTGAATGCATAATCATAAAGGCTATCTTTCTGATTAAATTAACGTTATACCCCACGGGGCATGAGCGGTCTTCAAATAATTAGTGATTTTATGTACCTTTTGAAATGTTATCATACATTTACATTTATTAATTTAGCAGACGCTTTTATCCAAAGTGACTTACAATTGAGGAATACAATAAGTGATACATTATAAAGAGACACAGAGACACGAGAAGTGCTTGTAATATAAAGTTTCAGGCATTGTTCAGAGTAAATACTAGCCAGACAGAGAGAGGTTAAGGAAAGAAAGTAAAGTGTTTTTTTTTAAGATGAAGTCAAGTTGTAACAGTTTCTCTGTTACTTATGTACCAGAAGTCCTCTTAGAGCAGCACTGTCATTACTCACCTGACCATTAGAGGGCGCTCTGTTAAAGAAATGCATAGAATTCACCTATTTAAGGTAGCAAAGAAGGAGAAATGACAGGAAGTTAATTCTCTGTTGTTTGGAGAAGCTTACCTCATGGTGGTTCAGGCCTTTGGACCCTGTTTGAGGAACTTTATAGTTCTAAGCTCATCCGTAAGTACCTGTTCAAGTTATTTTGCTTTAGTAACAATGTGGTTGTAGCACTTGGTTATGGTTTGTTTATTTAAATGTTTGTCTACAGAGGGTTTCTGTTCTGAGCATGTATGGATTATTTGGTGGCTAAATAATCGGAGCGGTCTGGAACTAGGAGAACTGACTTACATCTACTGCTTAAAAGCAACGCTGGACATCAAACATCTCTTTTCTGATTGAACTTTGCTGAGAATCATCTTGACATTCAAGTACTGTTATTTTTGCACTTCATGTTTCAACAAAGACTGAGCAAGGTCTATGTGATGACAAGCCAAGGACTATGTTTTGGAATACTGGATTGTTTTGTATGCTCTGGTCCTAACTGTTGAACTCTCAATTGTTTGTGTCATATTGAATTTGCATGTTTTGGGTAATCCATATTTAATACACTTGACTCATGAGTACGATTGGTCTGTTTAGTCCCTCATTTCATGTGGCACTTGCACAAAAGATAAAGGTATAGGTGTTACATAATTTGGCGCCCGAACAGGGACTTGTAAAAAGATCCAAAACCAGATTGTAAGCGTGTAATGAATTTGAAACGAACACTGGTTTTAAACATGCTAATTGTATTTATGAGTCATTAGGTAGAATGTGCAGAAGTATTACTGAACTTTATGGTTGGGCAAGAGCATTAAGTTGTTAAACAACGTTTTCAGTATTAGTTTATGAAATTGATCCGAAATGGCTGACTTATGCGATGAGACAGAGGGTGAAAATCCTGCAGAACCAGACTATTCCGCAGTACCTTTCACAACCCGACGAGAACCAATTCAGGATCTTATTCAATCTCTCAGTCATTTGTATTTAGAGAATGAGGTAGATCTGGACGAGCATGAAGATAGTTCTCACTACTTACCTTTGCCACTACCCCCACCTCCTCAAGAGGAGAATATAACCCCTTCCAGTTTTGAGGCAAGAGTGAGTAAGCTGGAACATAAAATTGATGAGTTGGGAAAATCTTTTGGAGTGTTTTTTTATAGAAGTACGGCACGACATGGATAAGCAGAATCATCAGATTCAGGACCTCTTAACTCAGCAGCAGGTTCACCATACAAGACTACAACAACTGGAGAAATCTCTGCCCACTGAACTCAAGTCTGAATGTCAACAGGTAAAAGAAACATTGGAAAAGAGCATACAGCAGGTAGGACAAGCAATGAAGGATTGTATGTCACGAAGGGATGTTCACCTGAAATCCTTAATCCAATCTTCCCACACTGTAACATCTACTCCCCACTTATATCAACTGATAGTCCAACCTACCCGAGACATTTTAAAACACCGTTTAAGCTGGAGTTTCCAAGGTTTGGAAGTTTGGAGGGAGAGGACCCTATTTCTTACCTTGAAAAATGTGATGAGTATCTTGCAGTTCAACCACTGAGTGATGTTGAGATATTATCAATGTTGCCTTCTGTTTTAACTCATACAGCTAAGGACTGGTGGATTGCGGAGAAGAAGAGGGTAAGGACTTGGAGTCAATTTAAGAAGGCTTTTTTACAATCGTTTCTGCCTGATGACCATGAGGTTGAGGTTGAAAGAAGAATTAGAGAACGGAAACAAGGTGTTGATGAAAATATTCGTACCTTTGCATATCAATATCGAGCCTTGTGTCTACGACTGAAACCTTCCATGGCAGAACGTGAAATACTCCAAGCTGCACTTAGGAACTGTAACCCTCGTATCGCCAGCATACTCCGAGGCACTGTCTCCACGGTTGATGAGTTGGTACGTGTGGGTACCCTGGTGGAAAGGGATATTGGTGAGGAGAGAGCCTACTGGAGACAGAGACAAGCAGAGCATCAAGCAAAGGCGAATGAAGCTAATAAAGCTAAAGGGCGACAATCACACCATCACATTGCGGTAATGTCAGGAAATATGGAGAAACAACTTGACCCATTGTCGTTGCCGATTTCCATCAATAACTATAGGTGTCAAGCAGTTTTGGATACTGGTAGCACATATTCTTTACTTCAGGAGTCCTGCTGGAAAAGATTGAAGTCAAGCACTGAAACGTTGCAGTCCAGCAGAGGTCAGACCTTCTCCCTTGCCAATGGTCATGTACAGACAGCTATCGGAAAAGTAATCTGGAATTGTACGTTACATGGACATCAATATCCGTTCACAGCATTTGTGATGAGAGATCAAGATTTGACTTTACCCATCATACTTGGCCTAGAGTTTTTGCTGGACTCAGAGATCCAGATTGAATTCAAGGACAAGACCTACATTCTATCAGAGGAATCTGAAGGGAAACATCCATTCATACTGGATGAATCATCAACAACAATTAGTCTACATCTGGCGTTACCTCTAGTTCAAGTATCTTCCTCCACTCTGGCAACCATTAAAGAACTGGCAAGTCGAGCAGATGTTCTCAAAACCCAGAAAGGGCAGCTAGAAGCACTTATGCTTGATCGGCCAACAGTCTGCACAGACGCTTTGGGCCGAACTGCTGTGATCCGGCACGAGATTAACACCACGGATGAGATTCCAGTACGTAAACGGGCCTACCCTGTTTCTGTGGTCAAGCAGCAATTCATCGATCAGGAAGTTTCCAATATGTTGGAAAAGGGAATAATTAGACCCTCAACTTCTTCATGGGCAGCTCCCATAGTTCTAGTCCCCAAGAAGGATGGTACCATGCGTTTCTGCATTGATTACAGAGCTTTAAATGCCAAGACGCCTTTAGATGGATTTCCGATGCCGCAAATTCAAGACATCCTTGAGTCAATGTATGGTGCTTCAATTTTTAGTACATTGGATCTCAGAAGTGGCTATTGGCAGGTGCTGATGGATGAGGCTAGCATTCCAAAGACTGCTTTTGTAACCAAAAATTCGCAATATGAATTTGTTTGTCTACCATTTGGATTGAAAAACTCTGCTGCCACTTTTCAACGCCTGATGAATACTGTGTTGAGGGACTGTCTCGGAAAGTTCTGTTTTGTCTATATTGATGATATTGTGATTTATTCCAAAAACATCCACGAACATTTGGAACACCTTAAACAGCTCTTTGATGTGTTGGAAGCAGCAGGTTTGACCCTAAACCTGTCGAAGTGCAACATGCTCCAAAATTCCATCACTTTCTTAGGACATGTGGTGTCGGCCGAAGGAGTTCGTACTGAAACTGCCAAAGTAGAAGCTGTCCAAAATTTTCCTGTCCCAACAACACTTAAAGAAGTACAACGCTTTTTAGGTCTTGCTGGGTGGTACCATAGATTCATTCCGCACTTTTCTGAAATCGCCGCACCATTGCATTCTCTTAAGAACAAAAATGTTGCCTGGGAGTGGACGATGGAATGCCAGCAGGCCTTTGATAAACTGAAAAAGGCTCTTCAAAAAGCTCCTGTGTTGGTGCCCCCGGACTTCACAAAAAGTTTTAAAGTCCAGACAGATGCCTGTGATGTCGGCCTGGGAGCTGTGTTGACTCAAGATCATGATGGAGCTGAACACGTTATAGCTTATGCATCAAGACTTCTTCATGGAGCTGAAAAGTCATATTCCACGGCCGAAAAGGAATGTCTGGCAGTGATTTGGGCAGTGGAGAAATGGAAACAGTATTTGGAAGGGAAACATTTTGAAGTGTTTACAGACCATGCTGCTCTTACATGGGTTTTCAATCACCCTCGCCCGACTTCGCGACTGACCAGGTGGGCTTTGAGATTACAACGTTTTGACTTCACCGTTAAATATCGAAAGGGACAGTGTAATGTGGTACCCGATACACTCTCTAGGGGTATACCTTTACAGGAGATCAAGGGTCAAATTTCTATTTGTCAGGCAACTAACATTGGATCAGACTTACCTGTCAGCTGGGATGAAATTGGAATTGCTCAGAGAGAGGATCCATTACTTCAGCCACTATGGGAAGCAGCAAAGTTATCGGTTACAGACCCTAGCCGAATTCATTATGTCATTCAGAACGATTATTTATTTCGGTGTGTGCCTAACAAACATCAAGGGGAGACTATGCAAGTAATCATACCATTGACTTTGAGAGAGAAGTTCTTGCAATTTGCCCATACCAATCCCTTAAGTGGACATCTGGGGAGGATGAAAACTCTGAGACGTTTACTTAATGTTGTCTATTGGCCAGAGATACGCAAGGATGTGTGGAGTTTTTGTACAACCTGCCAAACTTGTCAGATTCATAAACCAAGAATCTCCAAGCTGTCTGGTTATCTACAGTCAACACCAGTGGTAGAACCTGGCCACATGTTGGGTGTTGATCTTATGGGACCCTTCCCAAGGAGTACACAGTCCCATGAATACCTTATGGTAGTGGTAGACTACTGCAGTAAATGGGTGGAATTATTCCCACTGAGATCTGCCAAGACTCACATCATTGTTAACATCTTGATAAAGGAGATATTCACTCGATGGGGTACACCTACCTATCTGGTCTCAGACCGTGGACCGCAGTTTACAGCACAACTTCTGAATGATGCCTGTAAACACTGGGGGGTTATTCAGAAGTTAACAACAGCATACCATCCTCAAACTAATATCACTGAAAGAACTAACCGAACTCTAAAGGCTATGATATCCTCCTATGTGAAGGACAACCACAGACAATGGGATAGATGGCTATCCGAGTTCCGGTATGCCATAAACACGGCATGGCAGGAAAGTACTGGTCTAACCCCTGCAGAGATTGCATTAGGTCGTAAGTTAAAAGGACCTTTGGAACGTCTCATCCGAAACCCACCTAATCCTGATCATATGGCATATAGTACTGTTGAGAGGCAGAGTGAACTGATTGAACAAGTAAAAGAAAAGACTAGTCAAGCTCAGGAACGTCAAGCAAGGTACTATAACAGAAGAAGGAAACTTGAGTCGTTCGAGGAAGGAGACTTAGTCTGGATACGTACTCACCCTCTGTCTCGGGCTTCAGACTCCTATATGGCCAAACTAGCACCGAAATGGCGTGGGCCAGCTAAAGTTTTGAAAAGGTTAAACAATGTTAACTACCAGGTAGTGATGTTGAATGACTCAAAACAAGTTGAAACTTTTCATGTAGAGAAAATGAAAAAGTTTTATGGAGTTGTTTAAACTTTTTTTTCTTAAGGGGAGGGGTGTGTAACAGTTTCTCTGTTACTTATGTACCAGAAGTCCTCTTAGAGCAGCACTGTCATTACTCACCTGACCATTAGAGGGCGCTCTGTTAAAGAAATGCATAGAATTCACCTATTTAAGGTAGCAAAGAAGGAGAAATGACAGGAAGTTAATTCTCTGTTGTTTGGAGAAGCTTACCTCATGGTGGTTCAGGCCTTTGGACCCTGTTTGAGGAACTTTATAGTTCTAAGCTCATCCGTAAGTACCTGTTCAAGTTATTTTGCTTTAGTAACAATGTGGTTGTAGCACTTGGTTATGGTTTGTTTATTTAAATGTTTGTCTACAGAGGGTTTCTGTTCTGAGCATGTATGGATTATTTGGTGGCTAAATAATCGGAGCGGTCTGGAACTAGGAGAACTGACTTACATCTACTGCTTAAAAGCAACGCTGGACATCAAACATCTCTTTTCTGATTGAACTTTGCTGAGAATCATCTTGACATTCAAGTACTGTTATTTTTGCACTTCATGTTTCAACAAAGACTGAGCAAGGTCTATGTGATGACAAGCCAAGGACTATGTTTTGGAATACTGGATTGTTTTGTATGCTCTGGTCCTAACTGTTGAACTCTCAATTGTTTGTGTCATATTGAATTTGCATGTTTTGGGTAATCCATATTTGATACACTTGACTCATGAGTACGATTGGTCTGTTTAGTCCCTCATTTCATGTGGCACTTGCACAAAAGATAAAGGTATAGGTG
Organism: Schizopygopsis pylzovi; assembly: GCA_027422435.1. NCBI lineage: Eukaryota > Metazoa > Chordata > Actinopteri > Cypriniformes > Cyprinidae > Schizopygopsis > Schizopygopsis pylzovi. The sequence goes on from CM049819.1 coordinate 3,164,293, forward strand.
TTACAAAGTGATGACGGAAGTACATTATGTATCATACAGTACGTGACTTATGACTTATGATCAGATCTGCATGTTTATATTCTGTCTCTCAGCTTCATATTCTTCTCTGGACACTGGCGTGGTTGTAGGATTGAGTGTTTTCTTGTTGATCTTCATCTCACTGCTGCTGCTGATGTGGAGATACAAGAAGAACAAAGGTATGGAGCAGTTATTAACATGATTAATATGACTAAACAGCAACAACTGGAAGATATGGATTCTGAATGAAGACTCATGAGAAGATATAAATATCAGAGTCACTGTATTCACTGCAGATACTCTTAAGTGACCATAATGCTCTTTGTTTCTATTATAGATCAGCAGCGTAACATTAACCAGACATCAGTCCCAAATCAATCTGGAGAATCTCAAGAAAACTCTCCTCTACAGTCTGGTCAGAATCAATAACTAATCATTTAGATGTGATTTGATTTTTGACTTTTAACATTTTCTCCTCAAATGCTTGTTTTCTGTCCGGCAGATTCTGATCAGATCTGTGACGCTGTGTCTGAAGTGAAGAAGAGAGACAAAGGTTGATTCATGAACCTTATTTAAACACATATCATTATCACATATCAACAAATATAATTTATTAAATCATACTGCCTTTCTTGTTTTAAAGGAGATCCGGAGCCATTGGCAGATGTCACATATTCAGAGATCACAGTCAAGAAAAATAGGGACAAAGGTTCAAATAAACCCTCTTAGTTTCAGCTGAACAATATGATCATTGTCAGAAACATTCATATTTTTTAATTAATAAAATAAAAGTTCATCTTTCTATTTTTTTTTCTAGATGATAGCACGGCAGAGCCAAATAATGTGACTTACTCAGAAGTCAGAAACAAAGTAAAGAAATCCAAAAGCAAAGGTGAGATCCTGTTTTTCCTAAAGTACAATATTTCTGACATTTTCTGAATGACCTCTTGACCTCTGTTCTGCATTAGATATTAATACTGCAGGACCCAGTGATATGGTTTATGCACAGATTGATTTACAGGACAAAAAGAAAACCGAGGGCAAAGGTAAACGCAACAAACGGCACCATCACATTTCATCAGATTTAACTCAGAATAATACACAAAATCACACTCAATCACATCTGCCTGTTTTACTGCTTCTGCATTTAGATCAGAAATAAAACTAGACAGAGTCAGATAACAACCTCTTGTTCTTCATGATAGGTGCTGGACTTCACAATATTCAGATTGAAATGAAAACTAAGGACAAACAAAGAGGTAAATCAGCAGATTACATGTGAACATGTCTAGAAAAAATATGACCTAAATATTTCAACCTGCTAATAAAATATGGTGAGAGAAACAAAGACAAGCTTCATCACTATTACAGTCAAACCACTGATATCAAATATTAACCATCACCGTTTCTTTCTATTTTATTGTTATTCATCATTTCTGTTCTTCAGGTGCTGATGCTGGTGATGCAACTTGCGCTCAACCTGTCAGGAAGAAGAATAAAGCCCGTAAGAATTATGTTACAATGTACAGCAATATTACAATATGATTCAGATCATTTATAACTGACTATCAGATCATAATGTGCACTTGTTGTTTCAGACTGTGGCATATATTGGTTATCTTACATTATGATTTAGATCATGTATAACTGACTATCAGCTCATAATGTGCACTTGTTGTTGTAGACTGTGGCATATATTGGTTATCTTACATTATAAATCTGCTTTAAGTGATTCAGTTTCTTGTGAAGTTCACTGTGATCTTCAAACTGTAAATCATCAACAGATTGAGCTCATTATTCACATCACCTGCATCATCTTTGATCTGTTTAAAGGTCCCTGAGTGCCGTGAAGACAGCAGACGGCTAAAAGAGATTCACAGCAGCAGACACAGTAACGCTTGCATTGATCTGAGTCAACTGCTTCTGCACACGCTTGACTGAAAGACTTATGAAAGATACATATGCACTGTATTATCTCTCTAACAGTATTATTTTCCTCCAGGGAGCATTTATGTTTAACACAGTTATAGGTGAACATGATCTAAAGTTATTACATTATTATATACTGCAGCATATAACTATAAGTGCAGCAACAGTAGAAAATAGTGTTTGATTATTAGATTACATTTGATTATTTGTTTTAGATTAGTTTGATGATTTAAATATAACATGTTTTTTTGTGTTATGAAATGCTTTTGCTTTTTTCAAGACAATAAAACAGATTGTTTTTGCTTTCATTTATTTTCATATGTACTGCTTTATACATTCATATATTTTTTGTTATATATGCAGTTTTTTTGTTGCTGCAGTTAATGAAGTGTAAGATTAATATTGGATAAATAAACACATTTGACAACATTTCAACACTTTTGTCACAATTCTTAACCTAGAGTCATGTTAACTTATATCAATGTGTTCTTCTCGGATGCTGAAACTAAACTGACCGACAGAGAAAACAGCACCTACATGAAGAGTATTAAAACAGATAGAAATCAAAACTCAATTCAATCTCACCCGTTCTGTCTTTGGCGTTATGAATTCATGGTGAACAGCGTGTCATCATTAGAGCGATGTCGAGATCATTTAAGTTAACTGATTATCAGACGAAATCATCAGACACTGCTGGACGCTGAAGTCTATTCACATTATTTTACAAATATAAATATTTTATGTAAATACTAATTTCTATTTTTATTTATTAATTTACTATTTTTTCATTATTTTCAATTTACTACATATTTTTATGTATTACTTTTTTTATTAATTTGTGTTCATCAGCATCTGGAGAAACAGTGCATCACTATGACAACCTTAATATAATATATTATCTATTCATCATAAAATAAATAATTAAAGAAAATAATCACAAAACAGACATCATCTTTGTGACTATATTTGACGAGCTGTGATGTTATAAAGGGTTAAATAAATTATTACCCAACTTTAAAACTATTCTACTAATTCTCATGACTACGCCACCCAGGAATTAACCCAACAACAAATGTTTTATCAAATCATATCTCAATTCAAATGAATCGTGTTCAATGAAAAATAAAGATTATACACAGCAAGTTCAACAAGCTACCATGAAATACATTAAAAAACAAGAGCAGGTTCTTCACAATATAGAGACGGCTAGACAGCAGGCTTCAATAGAGTCCGTACTACTGACCCACACGTGCACAAAACCACACTTACACCCCCCAGAAAACTCACTGTAAATCCACTCCATCATTATCATGAACTCCACCGGCCTCGCTCCGTTCCCACGGCCCTTAGCCCCGCTCCACTCGTCACATCAACATTACTTCAACTTACATTAAATCACTTATTTAACATTGAATCAACATAGAACAATTATGCGTCTTCAGCCATTTAGACAAAAAGGCATCATGATATTTTAAACATGGTTTTATTTTTAAGAGTGCACAGACTGAAACATTACCAGTTTGTTCGGGACTTGAAGCTTTTCATGGATTGAAGATACTTTTATGATTAAAAAGATGTCTTTACTCATTAAACGGATAGTCTGATGATCTCTGAGCTTTCTCAGCTTTCACTTGCTGTTGTAAAGTATCTAAAGTATAAAAACAAACATGATGTTAAAACTGCACAATGTAAAACATTTGATTAATACAGTGTATAACTGAAAGAACGCGGGTCCTAAATATTTGGAAATGTGACTTAATGTACTACAAAATTAAGTGCAAATGTCTCCATTCAAGTTAAAACAGGGTGGATTCAATTTGAAGAAAATGTAATTAATTTTAATATAGAAAGTTTTAGCACCTGCAGACATACTTGCGTATTACTTTGAAACCCTTAATATAAAGCATGTTTCATGTTTGGAACAAATTGAATTATTCACTTTCCACAACAACAGCTCAACAGTGCCCCCTATTCTTAAGATGTGCTTGTAATAAACTACTAGATATTAATATTAATGGTATTGCCTCATTCTATACGGTTTATAAATTATATATATATATATATATATATATATATATATATATATATATATATATATATATATATATATCATAAAAATCAATGTTCCAAATCTGTACGAGTTTCTTTCTTCTGTAGAACATAAAATAAATGTGGTTAACCAGATAGTTGACGGCAGCCATTGACCATTGACAGGACAGAGGTAAGTAGTCTGCATATATATACACGTATTATGCTAGTTAGGATAGTTGGCTAAACGGGTTAACTTACTGAACCTTATTAATAAAACATCATAAGAAACTGATACAGGTTTGGAACAACATGTGAGTAAATAAATGACAAAAATTTTGAGTGAACTAAAGGCCTGTTCACACCAAGGACGATGACTAAAGATATAGTCCTAAAAATCGTTCTCAATATTAAAGATTAGAAGAGTCCACACCACAACTACAATGATATATGCAGAAACAATATCAAATCAAATCAAATCAAATCAAATCACTTTTATTGTCACATCACCACAGCACAAGTGCCTTGGTGAGTGAAATTCTTATGAGCGTGCTCCAGACAGTGCAGAAAAACAGCAGACAATTTACCTATGGACAGACAGTGCAAAAAAAACAACAGACAATTTACATATGGACAGACAGTGCAGAAAAACAGCAGACAATTTACCTATGGACAGACAGTGCAAAAAAAACAACAGACAATTTACATATGGACAGACAGTGCAAAAAACTGCACTGGAGCATTTACAGTGCTCCAGACAGTGCAAAAAAAACAACAACAATTTACATATGGACAGTACATATTTACAGACTGTACAGAAGACAATGTGCAAAATACACATACATATACTCAGTACACATAGTGTACTATAAAGACACACTCAATTATCAGCGACACATTATACACCGTATGGGCACATCTGCATTATGTACAGTATCTATACATAATGTAGTCTATGCATAGTAATAATGTGAGGTGCAACAGATTATAAATTAACAGCAGATTGGTTGGTTGAGCAGCAGATAGATGTGCAAAGGTGCAACAGATTATGCATATGCAGTGTCGTGGATGTGCATTGTATGGTGTCCAGTGATAGCAGATAGGTTGTGATTAGTGCAGTGTGTGCGTGTAGTGTGATATCGTTGGAATCACATTAAGAATGTTTTTTTCCAGCTGATGAATGATAAAAACATTGACACCCAATCAGAATCAGTCTTGCTATAACGACCTTGAGAATTTAAAGTGGCAGAAGAGTGCACTTAGAATAAACAGACGAGTATAAACAGCCCAGCATCCTAATACGTGCCTCAACTGATGCTCCGCCAACAGCAAATCAGCAAACCTAAAAGTGTGTCAGGAACATATTTACACAAATCACATGGATTAAAGCAACAAAATGATTCTGACTGAAACCCATTCCACAGCCATACCTGTCACACACCCAGTTTAAGAGCCGTGTTTTTCTTCTTGTAATCAGGAGCGCTTGTCCTTCTAATTTAAGACATTTAGGACCACTTTCTAATCAATAATAAAAAGTTCTGATAAAAAATGTGCCTTCTTAATACAAGGTGACATTTGACAAACTGCACTTTCTTTTTAACTTTGTAAATGCATTTTGTTCTCATTGTATTAAATGTATGCAGTGTTTCCTCAAGGATATTTTCCAGCGGTGCTGGCAGGACTATTTCTCATGGACCACGCTCCCTCCCCACCCAAGATTCATGCGCACTTACAATTGAATTGATTTGATCTAAAAAATACAAGTAAATAGAAAATAATAAAATAACAAAAAAATTATTACAATCAATAGCACGGACAAAAACAATAAAAATATTATTTTTTTAAGTTAGGTCTAACTATAATCTATTAAACTGTAAATAACACTGGATAGTCTTCACTGTATAATGAAAGACAGCAGCAGGTTTATTTAGGCCGCTGTCTCTTTAAGACCTCATGCATGGATATAATATGTTACACATGACTCTATGCTTCCTTTTCTTTTTAGGAGCTTGTTCTCCTAATTTAAACAATTTAGTATCACCTTCTAAACAATAATCAAAAATTCTGATCAAAAATTTGCCTCCTTAATACGAGGTGACATTCCTTAAAGTGATTTACCGGGGTATTTTCCTTTTACCTTTACAATGGCATCATTTTAATCTGTCAAATTCAAAACTGTATGGTTATAAGCTTTAAAAAAAATATATTTAAAACAATATAATAGGAAGTAGAATAAGACAATAAGTTACCAATCATATGAAATTAGTATTAATAAAAATGAATTTGTACTACAGAGGTGGCACAGAAGAACACAAAAGTGGCTTGTAGTTATAAGTACATTTTCAGACGTTTAATGAGGCTCAGATGTGGCATGAGTGCAATTAAATTCATAGATACATGTGGAGATTAAAGTTTGAAATATACAATTTTGAATACAGGAATAATTTATGAATTAAATAACTGAAATTAAATGCTAAAAATTAAACTGAAACCACCTGCAGCTGGCAGCAAGTCACGGATCTTTTTCACTGAATGATTTATTAAATTGATTCGTTTGAATGGCTGATTAATTCTGGAATGAAGCACGTGACTGTCTTTATGAATGGTTAATCTTGAATCACTGACTCACTAGATTTGTTCAAAACGCACTTTCATTCATGAATGAAACACCGCCGTGTTTGCTTTTAGGGATGCGCAGTACTTGTTTATTGATCTGTTGTATTAAACCAATATCACATTTGAAAACTCCCTCAATAATTAATAAAAGCGGTCACTTTCCTCACCGTGATCTGTGGGCGCACAGAAAATGAGAGCGCGTGAGTGAGTAATCAAGACTCAAAAGCATGTTCAAATGTGATACATTCCGTTGGATCCTGTGGGAATGAGTGTAATTATTATTGATATCCACAATCCCGTGCCGAAATTCAAGTTCTGCTCTGTGTTCTCTGCTAATAACGACTGTGAATGATGCGAGCGGCGTTACTATGTTGTCAGAAGCTCCAGCCGTGTTGGGGATGATTTTTGGTGTGCCGGCAGAACAACAACAGTGCGCTACATGTTTCTTTTCCCCTCATTCTTTTCAATTGATGGAAATCCATCATAGTGACAGAAAACTTTAATTGCGGATAACTTTTAAAATGGAGTGAACACAGAACAGTTTTTCCGTGAGTGGACCAAGACCCTCATTTTAAGACCTATTCAAACTAAAATTAAGACATTTATTACACTATTTGATAAATGTGAGCATATTTACGGCCTTAAAATTATGAAAAGTGAATTTAAGACATTAAGGACAGGCAGAATTAATGGAAATCCTTCGTAGATTCACAGCAATTGACGGAAATTCGTCGTGGCGACAGAGAACTTTATTCCATGAAAACATGGATAGGTTACAAATAAATGTCATGGGAATGTAGTTTTCCAGCTAGAGAACAATAAAAACAGCATTCACCTGGTAGATGCGTGTCTACTGAAAAACTTGCTTTTATCGATAAATAAAATAAAAAATACATCTTAAAATGTACTTCGAAGAATCCACTCTGGTAGCTGCGTCTTCTGTTTATCTCTCTGTGAAGCGTGAGTTGAATTTCATTGTCCTCATAAACTCACTCTACTACATGTCTGGTCAATATGAATGCCACACTTTCTTTTGAGCATTAATCTCACATTTAACTTGTAGAAACGTAAATCTTGTGACACAGAGACAAATGCTAAAATGCAGAAACAAAACATAAGAGCTACTGTTAAAAATAGCTGGGTATGGATGCTAGATATGACAATGTTTCCGTTTATTTTTCACTGTAATTCATCACAAACTGTACACAGAACGACTCACAGAGAAGCACTGCTGCAGTAAAATATGATTCTCGCTGCCAGAACATTATACATGACCAGAAAAAGACGTTATCACTCAGTGTAAGGTGGAGTGTTTCAGAGTAGAGGGAGAGTATGATCATTTATTAATAACACAATCAGAAGTAAATCCAGATAACACAGACAAAAACAGAATAAAACCAGACAAAGGGTAAAGAAGAAAAGACTGCACTGAACACAACACATACACGACATTCATGAAGGACAACACCAGACAAAGAACAAGAGAAAGACTCGGGTTCAAATTAGTGATGGCTGCTTTTGAAACACTGCTTCATGAAGCTTCGAAACTTATACGAATCTTTTGTTCTGAGCGCGTATCAAACTGCCAAAGTCACGTGATTTCAGTAGCCGGCTTCGTTTCGTCATAACTGTTGAAGCGCGTCTATATTTCAATGATTCAGTGCTGGGGGGGGGGGGGGGGGGGGTCTCTGTGAATCATGTGAGTTCATTGAGATCACTCCCAGCGGTGAAACATTGAACCAGTGTCTATGGTTTTTACCTGATCTCAGATCAGTTTTATCAATTTGTAGATAATTTTACCAAGACATTTGTGTAAATAAAAGAATGAGAAGCAGGTAATAGTCTCTGACTGGCCTCTATTTAGAAGCTGTGCATAAAACAAACAAAGCAGCGAATTAATATAAAATATTTGAAGAGCACATATCATACAGACACTTCATATTTAATGGTATTTTATTATATTTAACGTATTATACTTTCAATAAAACATTTGCAATGGGCTTTAAAAGCTGGTTTTATTAATGTTTTTGTCTGATTTTTTGTTGTATTTGCACACTTTTGACCAGCAGGTGTCACCAGCGCGTCGTGTTTCGAATCAGTGAATCATTTGTGAAGCATCGGTTCAATTGATTCGAAGCTTTTAAAAGCTTAGTTTCTCCCATCACTTGTTAAAATTCACGGATAGACTTTGTGTAATCAGAGTCTGAAGCTAAAAAACCTGAGTCTGTGACATTCATACACTGTGTATTCAGTCTGTGACATTCATACACTGTGTATTCAGTCTGTGACATTCATACGCTGCAAGATTTTCTGTGGAATCGGTCAACTCAAATCTTCAGACTGATCTGACTTTCGACAAACTAGCGTCGATTTATCCAGACTGTAAATCAGAGCAAGATCTTGTAATGTATTCTTAAAGGTTCACCGAAGTGAATCGAAACACAGCTTATTGTGTTTGCATCATTTCATCTGAAACAGGAAGACAGGGCGGGACATATCAAGCAGCCCCGCCCCCTTTTTAAATAGTCTCACAGTTATATCACAGTTTGGACCAGAACCATTGAGCTCAGTAAAGTCACATTTGACCGCTTATGACAGCTACAATAATAACGGTTTAATTGTGAAGTGTCCTTGAGCTCTGGAAAGGAGCTATATAAATAAAACATTAGTATTGTTGTTATTTGTATTATTATTATAATGTTTTAACAATATTTTTTATAGCACCTTTCAAAAGCCCCATTAATAATCTGTTTTAGCTAAATATAATGTGACGGTAAGAATTGAGTTGTGTGTTCATAGAAAAACATGAGCTGCTGTAATTCTGAATACTTGTGGCTTGTCCTGTGATTCTGGAAGGATATTTTCACTTAGTCTGTGTATTAATTATCAAGGTATACAATGAATTATAATATTCAAATGTATGTTTACATGTCTGCTTCTGGTTAAGTTCAATCTGTATCGTATGTGTCTCTTGTGTTGTAGATGGTGATGTGATTCTGCAGAGTTCTGTTGATCCTGTGATTGAAGGAGATACTCTGACTCTACACTGTTTACATCGATCTACAAACTCCTCGATCCTCGGAGCTGATTTCTATAAAGACGGATCACTCGTCCAGAATCAGACGACAGGAGAGATGAACATCACGACTGTCTCAAAGTCACATGAGGGTTTCTACTCCTGTAAAACAGAGAGAGGACAGTCACCCAAGAGCTGGATCTCAGTCAGAGGTGAGAGTCAGTGGAGCTGATGAGATGTGATTCATGTGTAATCAGTTACTGACGGATGTGTTTATTATAACTCACATTAACAAAAGTAAAACAAAACATATCACAAATACTGAAATACAGTGAAATCATCAACACCTCATAACCACCGTCCTACAATTCAATAATATTAAGAGTGCATTAACTACAGGATTCTAATAAAATCATTAAACCAAGACGTTGACATGTATGTATTTATTTATGTATTTAATGGCAAAATAAGGTTGAACTGTCCCTTTAACACAGACCTAAGGGGACAAGGTGGTGGAATATGAGATTGAGATGAGATAATATTATTTATTTCAATGTTTTAAAGCCTTCAGGAGATTCATTGCTCAATAATGTGCTTGTTTTTCAGTGTCACGTTCAGATCAGATTTCTGTCTTCAGCATCCTCAGTTTTCTTCTGGCAGCTTGTCCGTATCTGCTGTCGACAGTCGTGCTGCTGTTCAAATACTACAGAGCGAGAGGTACAACATCTGTCTGATCCGTGTCTCCTCTGAGTGTCTTTTCTCAAACATTCACATTCACTGACAGACAGACCTTTACTCTCTGTCTTTATCTGTTATATAGATCATTATTTACATGCTGGTCATTCATAAACAATAACTGCAGCGGAAACGAAACAGAAAGTGTTGACTTGAAATAAATGTTCTGTGTGTGTGTGTGTGTGTGTGTGTGTGTGTGTTTCACAGTCACATCTACTGAAGAGCACGGCCAGTACGCCGTAACAGAGGAACACACTTCATTCTGATATTTCATTCATTCTCTAAACCGCATGTATAGAGTCACATGATGCTGGATCAAAGACTTCTGCTTTCCTGTCCCAAACCTATCTTGAGTAACAAAAGGGCTATTTATCATTCCTAAAGGCACATGTGTGCTGATAGTGATCGAGGCCTGTAGGTCATCATGTGTATACATCGCTGGTCTGTTAATCGTCTCATCTTTTGTCCAGCGGGTGAAGCTGTAATCTGCTGATTGGTCAGTTTGAATGTCTCACATTTGGGTTTTAGTCACATGGTCAAGGAAGGGATAAAAGAAGATTGTAACTGTTGCTCTCTCCTTCTTTTTCTTCCTCTCTCTATCCCCCTCTCTTTCTCTCAGGTAATATTTTACATACATGCTGGGTACATTGTTTATGTTTTAACATCCTTTATCTATTTTTATAACCAATTCAAGTGTAACCATTCAAAATATTGTTATTAAACCATTTAAATGATTAATTATGAGCTAACGAGTCTTGATTCAAGGTTAATATTGAAGAGCTATCTATTGCAATACAATACAATCACTTAATAGCAACGCTCATCCACATATTTAGCTATTATAACTGTGATTATTTCCGTCGTTGGTATACGTGGCAGTGGGTGGTAATAGACAAGAAATGTACAGTTTTATATCATCATGCTGATAATGTTTCTTTAGTCATTCATCAATCCAGCCTGAACCACTGAAACCACCCTTACAGACACAAGACACAACAAACAAAACCTGTTCAATAAAAATGATCGAATATCAGCATTGAGATGTTTCTGCTCACAAACATCATCATTTTAACCTGATTGTCAATAAAAGCTGAGACAGAGACATCAATAATGTCTGATAATAAAACTATTCAATGTGAAGAATGGGTTCATTATTATATTTTAACTGGACAGACCTCCACCAATAAGACTGAGTGATTTTTATAATTAAACTAAGCATTTAAATATCATCTTACTAAGACTTATTATCAGAGAGAGTAAATACTGATATTTATGTCATGTTATGTAAGCTATCTGCTAAACTATTATAAATCTATTTTATTTGCATCGCAAGCATCAGAGTTTTGGCCATAAATATCAGCATCTGCACTAAATTGCATATTTCATATCGACATTAATATTTTTCTCTCTTTCTCCCTCTTTTCTAGTCTGAGCTTCTCACTATATCATAATACGAGCCATAATAAAACTGATTAATTAATTATGAAACTGTTGTTTTTGTCAAAATGTTAAATAAACTTTCCTATTTCTAAATATTTTGTCTGGCTATAATTTCATAATTTTAGGCTTTACAGGGTTAAATATATGATTTCTCTTCTCATAACTTTCACATTCATATATCACATGTTCTACTGTGTCTACAAGCTCTAGTTATTGTGACATCTTCCTATTTATTTCTACAACAGTTATTTTTGCATCTAACAGTTTCTTAATTTGATATAAATGACTTCCTTTAGTGTCTGTACAAGCACACAACTCATTATTACACACATTACACAAGTATTTGATCAAATAATCTACTGTCATGACTGCAAATGATCCGGAGAAAAGAGAACATCACGTGAACATACATATGAAATTATAGTTATAGAAATACAACGTGTCTGTGTGAAACAATAACATCTTGACATTATTATTATCATAGACACACGAGGGATTTATACTTTTGTAAAGCAGAGAGAAAAATCCATATTCAGAGTGAATTGTTGAAATTAAAGACTATCGTAAAATGATAAAAGACTTTAAATCTTATTATGGGAGGGAAATATATATAAAATAACTTAGTTTGAATGTTTCAGTGATTTAATCAGTAAATCACATTAATAGTAAAATAACACAAACATTATAAATAACACAATGCTATAATCAGTACCAGGATATTAATGATAGTTACTTTCTTTTAGGAGAAGCAGAGAGAGATTGCACAATGTAATATCAAGCTCTGTTAAAGACAGTATGGTGTCTCTTAAGAGAGTCTTTGTGTCTCTGATCAGATCAGATGAGCTTTACTTGGAGTGTGTTTGGTCACAGTCTTGGTTTCCTCAGACACGGTGTGTTTACACTGGACATTAAATAAAGCAATATAAGAAAACAAATCATTTAAAAAAGACGTTAAAAATATTATTGTGAGTTGCTTGAACAATGCCAGAAGGTGGAATAAGTTTGGGGTCAATTGTGAGTACATGAAGTATCTTATAATAAAACAAGGCATTATTAGAGAGAGACTAATAGCACAGTTTAAAAGCACAAAAGAGGACCAAGCAATAAAATAAATAGTTGATTTGACAAGAAATAATGTAATGAATCAGCAGGACAAACTCAGATTACAGTTAGATGAGATGTATGAATATAAAGACAAAGGGGCATTTGTGACGTCCAGAGGTAGATGACCTGAAGAAGGGGAGAAAAAACAGGTGTTTTTTCAATTTAGAAAAAAGAAACAATGAGTTGATTTCTGCGTTAAAACTCTGTATAAATGGGGATATAACTGAAGATATTGTTAATTTCTAATCATATATCTTCTATCAGAAGTTGTATAGTAAAGAAGATGGTGACGGCAATATAAGACTATTTTTAGAGAGTATTAAAACATATGCTAAACATATAGATCTGGGGGCTATTTCATAAAAGACGCTAAGAAAAGCGGGGATTAAAGTCTAAAACCTGACTGGAAATAACCTAACAAATCAATCAGGACTAAAGCGGTTTCATAAACGACAATTCAAGTTCACACAATCTAACTAATTCGAGGCAGATTGCTCGTACACGCTTTTCTTAAGCAGCCCTTGTGGTCGAACATGGATCAAATCGATCGGACATGGCAAAAAGTAAAGAGAGAGCGGCGATGTTCAGTGCTACTGAGCAGCGCCTGCTCTTAGAATCATACAAAGAAGTGAAAGATTGAATTACTAAGAAAGGTAATACTGCAGCAGTAAATAAAATAAGAGAGAAAGGCTGGCAAATAATTGCTGATCGACTGAATGCGTAAGTAGCAAACTATGTTTATAAGTCTTAATACAATCTAATGAAATATCAGGCAAATTCAAAAAGGAAAAAAAAATACACACACACACACAACTTTGTATGTATTCCTATGCATTTCACTTATTTTGAGGACACTTTTAAGCAGCAGCAACTTCAGTGGGGAGAAAAGAACATGGCAGCAGGTGAAAATTAAATATAAAAACATTATTCAGAATGGTAAGTATATAAGCTATATAACTACTTAAGTATAATTGGATTGATGCTAGAACTGTCTGATTACATATTTATGAAATGCAGCTGCCAAACAGAAGAGTGATGTAGCTGGAACTGGGGGCGGGCCACCACCAACGCCCTTAACTCCTGCAGAAGAGTTGGCCTTGGACCTGAACAAGGGGAGGCCAGTCATTGAGGGAATAGAGGGCGGAACAGCTTCTGAAACCATACCACCTAATAGAAGGACTGACTTCATAAAAGGTTGATTTATAGGTTTTTGCTTTTTCTTGACAAAATCTTTGGTCTAACTGTTTTGTTTCATAGTGATGGCACATTCTGTGTGCTTGTTGGAGCCACCAGATGTCCTGTTGAACCCTGCGAGTATGTGAGAGTTTAAAGCACTTATTTACTGTCAATGTTAAGTGGTGATCATTTAAGCTCAGTTTCATTATTGGTTTCAGGATGAAGACCCATCTACAATTGAGGAGGACGAGGAGACCGTGTCGGTATGCTCAAGGAGGCCTGAGGTAAGTGATGATTGCCTACTTGTGTGGTGAGGTGCTCACAGTACATATTTTACACAAATGATTGGCTGCAGGACACTGACATCCTTCCAGAAACCAGTCAGACTGGAACTACAGGAGACAAGGTAGGTTTTATTCAATTTGAACATGTTGTCGAGAGCATGAAATAATATACATTTTGGGTTCTACAGAATGAAGAAAACATAAAAAGTGTGTACAAGCGCTACCTCCTTAAAGAAATGGATTTTATGGATGTAGACATTCGATATAAGAAGTTAAAAATGAGAAAGCTGGAGCTGGAAATCCAAAAACTGGAGAAAGATGTAAGTAGAACTGTTGTCATGAAACACCGACACCTGACATTTTGGTCACCATTTAATCATGTGTTTTGTTTTTCTTCTCCAACAGGCAGCTTTAAATTGAAATGAAAAGTAATAATAATAAATAAAATACAGATTATGTGACTTGTGTCTTGTGTAATGAAATTGAGGGAAAAGTAGGGGGCTACAAATATAAAATGAAAGCCTTCACATGACTTGAAAAATATAATGCTAACCAAAATAATTATTTGCATAAATGTCTCTTATAACCCTGCCTGTTTCATTGTCATCAAAAGCCACCTCATTGCCCCAGTCCTCCTCTACAACCATCCTTGGTGGTCTCTCTTTTCTCAAGCTGGCAATGTTATGGAGCACAACACAACCAACAATAATGTCACAAGCCCGTTGTGGAGTCACTCGGAGGTGCTTCAGGCACTGGAACCTTGATTTGATGAGACCAAATGCCATCTCTATACGAGCTCTTTTGCGTGCATGGGCAAGGTGATAGTTGTGGTGTGGCTGTGTCTGGGGTTCCTTATATGGAGTCAGGAGATAAGGCAGGCAGGGATATCCCTAGTCTCCCAGCAAACCTCCTGAGAATTCGCCTGGGTAGAGTAAAAAATGTATTGTTTTGTAATTACTAATTGGTGAATTAATTTATTATTATTATTTTTTTTTATCTGTACATTTTCCTTTAATAACCTACCTTGTGCCATTTGCTGGGCAACAGAAGAGGCTCGAAATATTCTGGAGTCATGGGTTGAGCCAGGCCATTTTGCCTGGACATTAGTGATGAGACACTCTGCATCACAGATAATCTGTGATGAGCACAGATAAACTGGAAGAAAAAAATGTAGGTCACTAAACTGCAGTTACAGCATAATAAGAAAACGTCTATAAAGAAGGGTGTGGGTACCAATTTAAACTGTAGAGAAAATCAGAATTCAGCTACAGTATTTGAAGAGATTAGTGTAATTTGTATTGAACGAAGCATAACCCATATGCCCATCTTATTATATAGCACTACCTATTCAGTTGTAGCCTACAAAATAATTTCAGTGCAACTATACCTGCACATTTATACTGTGTACTGATTTCCTGTTAACAAAGTCTGCTTCATGCGGACCAGATGGACGCTTGATACGCACATGCTTGCAGTCCAGAGCCCCGATAACGTTTGGGAAAGCTACAAAAGTTAAGTAAAAGGATTTACCTTCCACTTGTCACTTTTAACATGAACACTCAAAAATATTTCAGATTCCTACACAATTATTGTTTAAACTTACCTGCAATTCCATAAAAGGCCTGTTTAATGGTACAAATTGCTTTGTGACCAGGGAAGGTGATGAACACATTGAGCAGTTTTTTTAAAGACAGGTAAACCACTCCCACAGAGCGGCAAACTGATGATTTGCTGATATTCTCTGCATCTCCAACGGTGTATAGAAATGTTCCACTCGCAAAAAAGCGAAGCGCTATACATACAGTCTGTGGTACAGTGAGCGCTTTATTGCGGCATATGTTATGTGTAATGTATGGCCTCAGTAATCTACAAATATATACAATCCCTTCTCTCGAGAACCTGTAGCGCTCATATAGGTAGCTGTCGGGAAAAGCCAAAGGGTCTGACCTGTCCCTGAAAATATGCTGTCTTTGGAATGCTCTACGTATTATGAGAGCTCCCTCATCCACCACCTCATCAATGAAAAGACACGCCATGATTCATGAAGTACGACACATTTGTTGAGGTCCTTATTTCTATAGTTTTTATGAGAAACTCACATCCACCAAACACATTTAACTTAGTAATTAATTTATTTTATTTACAGTACATTAACAATGCATTTTAAAACAGGATTTCTTAAATGGTGATTTCATCGTATTCCCTGCAGGTCATTGATAGAGGAACGCTTGTTAAGCGACAACTCGGGCTTAGCCTGACAGTTAGCCTGCTCCTGACCAGATTACTTTGTCAGCATAAGTTGCCACAGTGACTGAGCTTGAGCTATGGTAATTTTGTAAACTAAAAGACAATAAATCTCCTGGTAACGATGGTTTTCAGCTAATTTTCCAAGGAATTTCAAGAACAGTTATCTGAATTTGTTAAGCGTGTTTAACGAAGCTATATAATGTGGATAATTACCTCCATCATCATGTCAGGGATTGATTAGTTTGATACCTAAAGCTAATGAGGACACTACCCTAAATGACAATTGAAGACCTATTACATTGATTAATAATGATGTTAAGGTGTTTGCGATTATCTTTGCAGAAAGATAAAAAATGCTTAGAACAAATTATAGATGACGAATCAGGATTCATGAAGGGCAGACATATAAGTAATAATATCCGTTTGGTCCTAGATTTAATTGATTATAATGAGTATATTGATAGTGAAAGTTTATATTTTTATAAATCATTTGACACCGTTAGTCATACGTTTCTGTTTGAGACCGTAGATTTAGTTGGTTTTGGTAATTTCTTTAAAAGGGCTATTTATACTTTATATAATGGGTGTAATATCTCAGTAAAAGTTATAAATGGCACTACCCCAGGTTTGTGTTAGAAAGAGGCATAAGGCAGGGATGCACAATATCCCCTTTTTACTTATAACTCAGACAATGAATCTTTACATTAATAAATATAATTTATTGAATCAGGATTTTAGAAAGAGAAATAAAATGCTGTCGACTGGCAGATGATACAACTATATTTGTTAGAGATTCATCGGAAGTAAAAAATGTGATTGATTGTAAAATTGATTAAAATTTGAGGCAACTTCTGTATTTTAAACACAACTCAATCCAAACAGAGAGAAAACACATCCAGCACGAGCAGTTTTTAATCTAAATTGGATTTTATAATTTCGAAATATGAAGCAAAAACTAAATGGTCTGACTTTAGTTTTGTGAATCTATTCTACGTAAAACATCTGTACGAACCAAAACAGGAGACAGACTGAATTAATGCAGATTCACTCTCTTGAACATCAATTAAACATAATTTCCTTGGTTACCGCTGTAAACAAAGCAGCGCTGCGGTTATAAACACTACTTTAATATGCATTATACGGAGGCAAGATGAAAAGAAAATACATCTAAACTTTTATTTAAGACAGTTTTCCTCAGAGATACATTCATATAAACTCCTTTATACCAAATGACTTGTGTGTTTACGAGTCTCACAAGTATTATTTTTTTAACCCATTTCACTATTATTTTAAGTGTGATATTAAATTTGAGTGCACTAATAATATTCTGTTAAAGATGACCTCCTCTTTCCTTGACTTACTTATACACTTTATATGTTGATTTGCTTTATTTATTCAACTATAAATTAATCTACCCTTTTCCACATTGTTCCACTTAACTATTCATTCTTTATTCACTTTACTCCAGATTAAAACCTTTATCTCTGATTTACTTAATGTAACTCTATAGTTTCTTTCTGTAAAGCTTGCTTTGATAATTTATCCACTTCTTCATTTCTCCTTATTCCTGCGTGTGTTGGACACATATAACACTGACTGATGTTTCATTTTGAACAATTATTGAATGTATTTGTAGGATACTAAAGAGAATATCTCGGTGACTTGATTTAAAAGAACTGAGTCAGAACAAATTAAAACATTATCAGGTTTGTGAATGAAATTAAGAGACCACACAAGCTTTTATACACTGTCTTATGCTAATCTCAAAAAGGAAAATGGCGATCTGTGATTGGGCATCTCTATAGACCAACCCACATAATGATTTAATTGGTCAATTTAAAGCCAATCAGAGGTTAAGATATAAATCCCTCCCATTGCCTCATACTTCACATCTATCACCACCCATTCATTTACGTTTCTTTGTTTGATTATCCCATATTTTTCAGAACGATATAATGACTGAAATATTGTTAACGAGATTTGGTAAACTCTAGCAATTTATAATGAGACAATAACGATGGAAATTTGTTATTTTTTACTTGGGCACACCCTATACAGATGTAGGGGAGATGTAATGTGTTCTCCCGTCCTTTGGGGGGAGCTGTGTGTTGCTTCTCATTAGGGGAGTGACCCCTTCTTTTCACCCACAGTTCTATTTCCATTGTGAAAGGTAAGGAGGGTTATCACGTTGCTCCACTACATCCATTAAATTTATCTAGTTATAGTAGCCATCCATGTTATTAGAAGAAATATATTATCGATGAAAGGTTGGTTTATGTGTATCAGACAATATTTTTGATAGGTTGTTTTGTATTTCTGATTTTATTGCACATTTCCGATGTTCCATGTGGCTGAGCTTATTTTCATGTGTATTGTATTATATTTAAGGCCTACGTGTATTTTATGGTCTAATTATCCCTTTTTCGAATACATTCAGCATTTATCTTTGTCTGTCATATGCTGTAGTTTATCTTTCCTGTGTTTTAGTGAGTTTGTGAATGATGAGCTTACTATTAAGTCAGTTGCAGTCTCAACTTTTCATTATTTCCTGTTATAATTCATAATGTATTGTAATTTTGAGGTTATGTGAAATGAAGACAGTTCTATTTCCATTGTGAAAGGCTGTCGCCATTCTGTTCTGCTGTGAGAGTGACGGTGGAGAAAGAGCCTAATAAAAGGAAGCCGCTCTGTTTGACTCAACGATTTTGGTGTCCTCCTCATTCACCCCTCACCTCAACACAACGCAGAGACATTTGGGGGAGCACACCGACGAAGAGGGTTACACATAGATTTAAAAAAAAGACAAAAAGAAAAAAAACCTTACAACAAAAATACTAGATTCTATCTATGATTCCTGTGTTTTTCAGGTATTTAAATGATATTTCATGTACTCTTGATTGCCTTGACACGTTTCCTAACAATACTTTTAAAGAAATATCATAAAACTCCCAACCTTCATAATTCTTGCATTAATTGAACCCTCTCCCTTTCATATGCAGAACACTCAAAAATAATATGCATCACTGTTTCTAACGGTCCACATTTGTCACACTTTCCCGATTCATGCTTGCCTATTTTACAAAGACTATGATTTAATGCTGCATGTCCAATTCTTAGTCTTGAAATAATGACATCTGTCTTCCTATTTCCATATCTTTTTCTCTCCTTTCCAACATTCTCCTGAATCTGAAAAAGATGTCTTCCTTTAGACTCACTATTCCATAACTTTTGCCATTTCTTATTTACTTCAACTGATATCACTCTCTTGAATTCAGCTTTACTTAAAGCCAACTTAATTTACATTTGTGTATGATTTAATGCTTTCTTAGCTAGCAAGTCTACTTCCTCATTTCCATCCACACCCACATGTGCAGGAACCCAGAGGAAATGTACCTCTATCCTTAACTGCCTTATTCTAATCAAATTTAGTAAAACTTCAAATACTAAATCTTGCCTAGCTTCAGATTTACAACTTAGTAGACTAGTGAGCGCCAGCACAGGACTGCAGACACCAGGATAATAAATGGGGAGACCAATTAGGAGGGTAACGAGGAAGACACAGGTGGCGTAACTGAAACAATAATGAGATAACAAGAAGGGCTGGGTCAGACAATAGAGAGGAGAGCACATGGCACCAACAACAAACAACAAGCTATGTGCTCAAACAAACACACAGAGACATCTGGTGGCCAGCCAGGGAACAACAACAGGACCGTGACACCGATTGAGATGGCCTTCAGCTAAGTTTGATGACGTGGCAGCCGAGAAATGCAGCCTTTGTCGGATGCAGCCTTCCGTTTGAGAAACACCCATGATGACACACACCACCATTTCATTATAAGCATCAAGATGACGGAGAAAAAAATTACATCAGGGCACCAACTACTTAGTGCTTGAACATCTTGTTTAAACCACAGACACAAACATTATACCACAATTCATGCACAATCATGTCAACCAGATACTGAGAGATGCATCCTCATCGTGTCATGTGTGCTGGGATGCAGTATTTTTCTCTTACTTTGTATTAACAGAGTGTGTTGACTGAAATAAGTTTGTATGAATAAAGGTTTTATTTGATGTATTTGCAGATCACAGGAATAATTTACTGATTCAAATGTGTTGTGCGGAGTTATTAGTAAGAATTTACAAATTTCACTTTAGAATTTTTTGTTATATTTCAGCTTTTGTTATAATTTTTATACTGTCATCATTTGCAAAGTATATATATTTAACTTCCTTTATCTTTACTAAATTTACCTGTATTTACTTTCTTTTCGTTTTTGGCGACTTTTTGTGAAAAATTGAGACTTTTGAGGTTGGTTCTAGATATAAAAATAATAATAATCATTATTATTTTATTTTTTTAATTTTAGCATTTTGAGGTTATACTTCGCTAAAGGACCTAGCAAATGATTATTTGATATATCTTTCACTATCAGGTCCACTATTCTGTCGTGGCGTGCTATGTACATTTCCTTGTAAGCATGGCAGCCATTCAATATATGTTTCAGTGATCTGTTCTGTAGTGTAATGCAAACAACGAGGAATCTGAGTGGTAGGAAACCAGATAGAAAGGTTGAGTCTAGTAAGAGGAACTTGTAATCTGGCTTTTACTGTGAAAATAACAATGTCTTCACTGAGTGCAGTATTCTTCAGAAATGAATGTGAAAAAGAATGATCAGCTGAGGAAAGACATGCAAGTTTCCCTGAAGTTTCAGTCCAGTCCAGTGTTTGTTTTGTTCGCCGGGCTCCTGCAGATGTTAGCAGGGGGCTATCACCACCATATGTGACTGTTGTTCTGTCATAGGTCAGGAGGTCAGTGATGATATCCTCCGAGACTCTCGCACTCTTAGAGTCAGACCTCACCCACTCCAGTGATTCTACAGTTCGAACGCAGAGGTCATTCAGGTCCGGCCAATCTGACCAGACACCAAAGCCAGCAGAATGAGTGTCTAGTTTCCCGCTGGGTTTACTTTTGAAGCCAAGGATATGGACTCTGAATCCCTGGCCAGCGGATCCATAACAGGGAGGATCGAGCCTTCTCCCTAACGTCCTTGTCATCATTATTCGGCATGTTCAGAAGATGGGAAATCTGCATGCTGGTATAAATCCATGTCACGTTTGGTACCCCCAAACCTCCTTGCCACTGGGGATAAAAAATAACATCATGAGTGCTGTGTGTATGAAGTCCAAACCACTTTCGCACTAAGCTCACATTTTTGTTATCCATTTTGCTCAGCACTTTCTGTTGGATGTGAATGTTGGAGAACAGATGTTGTACTTTAGACAGTGCCACCTGTCTAATAGCCTCCAGCTTCATTGTCAGTGAAAGTGGACATTTATCAATCAAGTCCAGCTTAGATGTAAACTCTGACAAGATGATGTTTACTTGCTCTTTCCATTCTCCTGCAATATTAATTGTATGTCCAAGATAAGCATATGTCTCATGAAGAGAATATACACGTATGGGTTTTGTTGCTACTGTAAACACTGGACATTTACCATATTTTGAATGGTACCACCTGTTCCCTCCACTCCTCTTTTCATACAGAACAGCACATGAGAGGTGCACATGAGAGGTGTCCTTAATCTCCAGACCTGACCATTCCAGAAAAGCATCGGTTCTGGCCAGCATAGCCCTGTACTGGGATAGGAGATATCATGCCGGGGGCAATTACAATTAATTGCACTCCAAGAGCATCACCCATCTGAAGTGATGTTGGGTGAGTGAACTGTTCTCCACAGATTACTTCAATAAAGGAGCCTCTATATACAACAAATCAAATAAAAAAATTAAGCTGAGATGAGCTTTACAGAGTATAATGAGGAGTGAAATGCGTTCTCTGCATTTAACCCATCCAAGTGCACACACTTGGAGCAGTGGGCAGCTGACTATGCGGCGCCCGGGGAGCAGTCGTGGACTTTCTGCCGGAGCCGGGATTCGAACCCACACCCTTGGGTTACCTCGGATTTCAAGTCCAACACTCTATCCATAAGGCCACGACTGCCTTTTTTCCTGCCTTTAGTGATACATCTTTCACTATGTCTATAAACAGCTGAGGTAGCTGTATTTCCTCTAATGATATGATCATGGGGGGCGTCAGGGCAGCCGCATCGTACCTGGGGGTAAGGACAGATGAAACGAGAGAAAAGGAGACGGATGGATGAGGAGTGACAGAGACAAAAAAAAAAAAAAAGATCTCGGTCTGGTTGCCGGACACACTTTTACTCGCAGTGCCATGCGATGGTACTGGACACCTTCTGGCGGACGGCGATGGCTCCTCCGGTCAAGGGCAACTGGCAGTGAGTCCCCCGTTCCCTGCTCCTCCCCAGACATTGCGGACAGCAGCAGGCTTCAGCGCCGACTCCTCCGCTCCCTCTCGGACAGCAGTCACCCCTCCTCAACCCAGGAGCACGGCAGCGAGCCTTCCATCCCACCTGTTCTTCTATTGCTCCAGCACCACTGCCTCGGGCAGCAACTGACGGTCACCGCTACTTCCTGCTGCCCAATCTCCTCAGTACCGCGATCCCCCTCAGCAGCGAGGGCTCTCTGACAGCCTGTCCCTCCTTCCTCCCGGGTTTCGGCACCAATGTAACACAGTTAGTAGATACGGGAAGGAGGAGGCGGGAACCGGCGAACATTCAAACACTTTAATCATAAAACGAACCGACACAAAATAAAAGCGGCAGCCCCTCACAGACGACTGCCGCACCAAAACACAAACTAAAATCCAGGCCTGGTCCTCTCTCATCTTTCACTGTCGTCACTCCTCCTTTAACCCTTTCGAAGCTCCTCCGTGGGACTCGAGACCATTCATTCATTATCATTTACTCCACCGGCCTCGCTCCGTTCCCACGGCTCTCGGCCCTGCCCCACTTGTCACAACGATTAATTAATGCTCCTTTCCACAAGTCTAGTATTCTCTTATTTTCCAAACAGACATTAAAGTCTTATGTGAATCTATGGTCTCTCCCTCCTGCTGCGTGAAATGCGTTGTTTTAGGGGAAACAAATGGCTTTGGTGGTGGCACATTTAAATACCAGGGTGGAGGTGGAAGATCCTCATTAGACCTCTGATTTAGACATTTACTATCATAATAAGTTTTTATAACTGTAATGTCACTAGGACAGAGAGGAGGGTCGGGATACTCACTGTTATTTAAGATGACTTGGATCGCTTTAGATCTTCTATACTGCCACAGATATGCGAGTTTGTTTCTGCTCACCTTTCTGTTTCGCTGGCTGCGAGTGGCACCTCTCCGCAGAGAGGGCAGAACGGTTTCCCGCAGGTAACACAGCTGCTCGCGGATCTAGTCAGATACTAAAGCCAATGTTAAATCTTCAGGATACGATTGTGTCGCCGGGAACTTCTTTAGGACTCTCGCCGCAAACTTCAGGAACTGTAATCCAAAAGGCCTCCTGTTGTGGCTTTCCGCTGTAAAAACTATATTCTTGAAGAATATCCGATTTAGCAATGAAGCTAACTTTATCCAAATATGTTTGTATGCAAGCGTGATTGTTACGATCAAGCACATAGTCCACAATAGCTGCCAAAGCATCTTATCTGCACCTATTGCATTAACGATGGCAATTACAACGGGTGTGGTTGTTTAGTTTTTACCAAACAACATTTTGGTGTTCACCCACGAGACACACACACACACACACACACACACACACACACACACACACACACACACACACAGTCCAGTGAGAGAGAACAAATTTAATAGTTGTGGAACTCCAAGACTGTCAAGGCTATTATATTCACTTAAACATCAGATGAAGTGATTATTTTCTCTTCAATACAGATTATGCTAGTGTATTTTTCAATGAGTCCGCTATGTTAGCAATAATAATGTTAGCTCGATGGATAGTAATGTCTACAGTGGTCACGAGCGCTGTCGCGGCTCCTTAAAAAATTGCTCTTGAGAAATTATATGTTTATTGTCCCCCCAAATTTACGCTAATTTTCACGTGTTGCACCGGCTTCTTTAGCTCATCATTGAAAGCACATTGTTATTTGTGCATTGCTAACTTTAGAAGCTGCTTGCGGTGAGAAAGAGTCCTAATAAAAGAGTCGAGCTGGTGTTTGTGGTTTGACGTTTGCTCTGTTTCTGCTCTATGGTTTTAACCAGTGGTGAATATAGCTATTTTTATTCTGCATCTTTAGTTTCATAAACCTCGAAATACTACAACAAGAGCAAAAGATTCACAGCAACATGTGCATGTCATTTTCTTTTACATCTGTTACTTAGAAACCCTGTCTAATATCAGATTTTATTATATATAATACAACATCTTATATTTTATTTGACAGTAAAGCAGCAATAATACCAGCTGGTGAAGCAACATTTCTAGTTGGAGTTTCTGCCAGTTCTTGTTCTCCATATTGATAGTTCAAGGTTCAAGGTTCAAGGTTTCTTTATTTGTCACATGATAAATTATACAGGGTATAATCAAAAGTGAAATGTAGTTAAACCTGAGACGATCACCTTTTGTCTATTGTTGTAAACTGCTTTCTTCTAAAGTGTAGAAAACTCAGAAGAGAAGACCAGGAGACTTCGGATTGGATTGTCAGCAGGATTTCTTTATTGAGAACCCAAGCTGTTGGTAGCTGTAGTCATCGAAATCTCAATCTTAAGTAATTTACAGGGTGTCTTATAGGTATTTTTGGAGGAGGGATTCTTGGAGGTGGAGCCAAATTCAAACAAAGCAAGCACATGAGGGAGGCGTTAGTTTTTGTTGCTAAAATTCCCGTGGTTATAATCTCATCAACATAATCAAATGCATAGACACTAATCCAATCAACCTAAACGAATCCACGTCTGGGCCAGAAAGCCATTTGCAGAACAAAGGTTGAATCTCTCAGTAGTCTGACTCATTGATCTTACCATTATCATAGAGACAAAAGGCACAGCTGTCTCAAGCTCAAATGGTCAGGAAACGATCTCAAACACCTTTAAATGCCTGACACTTTCTTAGTCAGGAAGTGAACATTTAAATAAAATTTGTAATCCCACAATTCCCCGTTTGAGAGTTCTAATAACTCTCACAAAATACAAATTTAGACACTTAAAAGTTAATTCTTGTAACTTGTAATCGTTACAGGCACATTGTACATGTTCTGTGTTGCTTATATGTAATTGCATGCTGACACAGAAACAAAACATGCAATTAGGGTCCGTGAAGTTCTTACGGGTAATAATCTTTTCTGGTTGGAACTGTCATTTCCTCGTGAGAGGTGGGAGTCATTTGCTGAAAGAAACACTTGATACTGTGGATGCATAGATAGTACGCAAGTAGGAGAAACAACAGCAGAATTGCTATTTCCTTGATCCACAGCCAGGGTTTACCTAACAAGTTTCCGAACCATGAAGAATTATCTTCAGTCATCTGGTGTAATTTTGCTGAAAGACCAAGAATGTCTTGTTGGATTTTGTTCAAGTTCTCTGTTGGATCCATTAACCCGGTGCAGCATTCAGGACCGATAATGGTACAGGCTCCCCCTTGTGTTGCAAGAATGTAATCCAAGGCCACTCTGTTCTGTAAGATCATCATCTTGTGCAAGGCAAGAGTGTCCTTGATGTTGCCCAGGGCCAAAACCGTATCATTGGCCAATTTCTGTACAGAATCCGACGGGCTTCTGACTTGATCGAGAGCCTGCATGACACCATACGATGGGATTAATGCTCCCAGAGTTCTTGACCACCACGTTTGTACACAAGTGAGTCCCGGAATGCAGCCATCTTTGTTGGTAGAAGCTGAATTTTGTAGATGTGGAGAACTTGAGGTGGAGTGTGTATTTTCTCTGATGGCTGGTAGGACATAAACCAGGGTGCACCTGCCATTGAATTGGCTGGGTAGGATGCTGTAGACAGAAGTCCCACATAACCACAAAGTGCCAGTCGGTGGAGGAATCATACACCACTGATTTATGGCAAAAAGTTTCGGTAGGGATGGGTTCCCGTAGAGACACTCTTTTAATGCATTCTCCTCTTTCTTATCTGATGTAGTAACGTACACATTGAATTCGGTTCTTCTTTCAATCACAAAGCTGCAACGTTCACGAGGAATTTCACCCAGTGTAGTCGATGCTGGAGCATAATTTTCCATGCACCAATAGAACATCCTTGGCATGAGTAGATCTGTCATGATGGGAGTAGCTGAAGTTAGGTTGCAGGATGGTAGTCCAGGAATGCAACACGAAGAAGCTGGAGGAATTGTTACGTTGTGACATGTATCCTTGTTGTATAATTCACTGGTATGATGATCGAATAAGGTACACGTATCACATTTGGAGATAGGGTGTGCCACCCATGGGATTCCTGCTCCTACTGAAGGCGCGTGCGGCATGCAAACGTTCTTTCCAGCAAACAAGGCATTTCTTGACATATTCATCAGCTCTAAGAATATGTTGTTTCTGGGGTCTACACTTTGCGTGATGTCCATGATGGTTAATAGTACGAAAATCTTGATCATGTTGATGGATGACTGAAGTTCCCGTATGTGAGTCTCTGCGTTGTGTATTTTTTTATTTATTTATTTTTCTTCTTCTTCTTTCTTTTCTCTTTCTTGTGTGATAGTTGGCTCGGCAATGGGTCTAGTTGTTTTCTAGAGGTTGTGGCTTTATCCGCAGGTGAGAAGGGTGGTGCATATGGATCTCAGGACAGCCATCAGGTGGTATCTGCACAGAGGAAGAAAGAAACACAAACAAGAGAGACCAACGGCACAGAGCAGTATTTGTTGTAGAGTCTGCAAACATTAGGGTTGTATCCTCTGTTCAAATATAGTATGCTATTGTTGTTCCTTCTTTCCCTATTTCTCAATTCCTGCGACACCTAAAGAACAGTGAGGAAAGGATGGACTATTGGATGGGGAAAGGCCTATGAGGAAATCTTCACCGCAGGGTTGGCCCCCGAAGCCTGTTGCTTTCGGTTCTTCCCTGGGCTCCTCACTGGTTCTTGTGTCTGTCCTATCCTATCCCTGCAGGGGGAGGAACAACTTTACAGTGTGACACATGAGTCCAAGTTTTCCTTCCCTGACACAATACTGCAGCAGCTGTAATCAACATCACTTGATGTGGTCCGTACCACTTAGGCTCTAATGGCTTGTTTCTGAACGACTTTATCATGACCCATTGACCTGGGATGATTGTGTGTCCCCCTTCTGGTGGAGTCTGCCAACACGACTCAACTCTCTCTTTGGCACTCTGCACTGCCTTTGTGAGGTTTTCACAGTAAGCGATCAGGGCATCTGAAGCAATGTGCACATCAGCATTTCTAAGATCAATCACACCTGGCATCTGCATTGGGCGTCCAGTAATAATCTCATGAGGGCTCAGTCCTACTGATCTGTTAGGTGATGCTCTCATACTACACAGTACTGCGGGCAGTGCTTCAACCCATGGTACTCCTTCCTGATGCATTTTGCTTAGCCTGGTTTTGATTGTTCTGTTTGATCGTTCAACCTGTCCTGATGCTTGTGGCCTATAGGGACAGTGAAGGTTCCACTTAATCTTCAACATTCTAGACACTTCCTTGACTACCTGTCCTGTGAAGTGGGTACCTTGATCTGAGTCAATGCAATCTGGTAATCCCCATCTGGGAATGAAATCAGTGACAAGACATTTAGCAGTATGTGCAGCTGTAGCACGCCCTGTTGGATAAGCTTCTACCCATCTTGAGAACTTGTCTATTACTACCAAAACGTCAGTTTTTCCTTTACAAGGGGGCAACGATATGTAATCAACTTGCAGGTGACGAAATGGCCCTGGTGGAGCTGGGGTATGTGCTGCTGGTGTAGTGGCTGCTGGTACATCATTGTTTTTCTGACATGTAACACATCTCTTGACTGTTTCAGTGGCTGCGTTTCTGAATTTTGGATTCCACCATTGATTTGAGAACCTGTGATTCATCGTTGCTGGACCACTATGACCCAAACTGTGTATTTGTTGAGCCAAATATGGCAACAGTGATTCGGGAGCAACATACTTTCCCCCTTTGGTCCAGCAGCCGGATGAATCCACAGTGGCTCCTTTGTCTAACCATGTCCATGCTTCATATAGAGGAACGTCTTTATACAGATCAACGATTGATTCAGGCGGTAGAATTGTCTTCTGTGCTGTACTACCTGAACACACTTGTACAGTTGCATAGAAACAAGCCTGTTTAGCCGCTACATCAGCAAGAGTATTACCTTTAGCTTCCGTAGTATTAGTTGTGAGATGTGCTTTCACTTTGATCACCGCTAATTTCTTTGGGAGTTTCATGGCAAACATTAAATCTTTCACTAATCCAGCATGCTTAATGGGGGATCCAGCAGAAGTTAGAAATTTTCTGGTTTGCCAAATGACACCAAAATCATGAATTACCCCAAAAGCATACCTGGAATCTGTGTAGATATTTGCAACCGATCCTGAAGATAGCGTGCATGCTCTAGTTAAGGCTACTAGTTCTGCAGCTTGAGCTGAAAAAATGATCTGGAAGACGACCTGAAGCAACTACTTCAGTGGTGGAAGTTACTGCATATCCTGCTCGTCTGTTACCTTCAATAACTTGAGCTGAATCATCAACAAACAACTCCAATTCTGCGTTCTCTATGGGAGTTTCTGCTATTTCACTTGTCGCTGCATAAGTAAGCGTAACACAATCATGAGTCATTTCGCCTTCATCCTCTAACACAAATTCAGTCATTGCAGACATCATACATGAGGATGGGTTCGTGACTGGTGCACGCTGTATAACAATATTCGGGACTGTGAGAGTTGCTAACCAATTTCCCCAACGGGAGGAGGTGACAGAAGTGACTTTTGCTTGATTCATTAGTGCGGACACTGCGTGAGGGCATTTTACGTTTACAGTCTGACCTAACACCATTCCTGATGAAGCCTGAAGCGCTAGATGAACTGCCTGTACTGCTCTGAGGCATGGGCCCATACCTTGAGCGACTATGTCAAGTTTACCGGAATAGTAATGAATTGGGCGTAAGCTGCCCCCATGATCTTGCATTAGACATGCAGTCATAAAGCCTAAGTGTTCATGGACATAAAGCACAAAGGATCTATCAGACTGGGCAATTCCTAATGCTGGTGCTTGACCTAGTGCTCTCTTCAAATCATTAAAAGCTTTGAGATGAAGTTCTTCCATACAAACAGTATCTGAATCTTTACCATGGCCTTTCAACAAATCATAGAGAGGCTGAGCAATCGAGGCATAGTCTTCAATCCAAGGTCTACAATAACCTGTTGTTCCTAAAAATGAGCGGAGTGTTTTAATGGTATTAGGCGGAGGTATGGCTTTGACTGAAGCCGCTCGATCCTGTGTAATGGATCTATTTCCTGCACCAATTGTTTGACCCAGAAATGTGACTTGCTTTTTAGCAACTTGAGCTTTGTGAAAGCTGCATTTGTGTCCTTTTTTATGCAAATAGTCCAACAATGATGCCAATTCAGTTTGATGTACCTCATGATCTGTTGAGGCAATCAAAATATCATCGACATATTGGATCATAGTGGACTGTTTTACCGGACATTCTGGGTCACACAAATCACGTCTGACAGCCTGATGATATATGGTTGGGGAGTTTTGAAATCCCTGTGGCAATCGTGTCCACTGGTATTGTTCATAGTCAACTGTAAAAGCTAACCATGGCTGGCTGTCAGAGTGCAACGGTACAGAAAAGAATCCATTAGACATATCAATTACTGAAAAAATCTTACAATCTAATGGTAAGCCATTACAAATTGTAGATGGATCTGCCACTAGGGGGGTGATTTTATCAATATGTTTATTGGCTACTCTGTAGTCTATTGTAAGTCTCCATGTCCCATTAGATTTCTTGATGGGCCATATGGGTGAATTACATGGACTGTTGGTTTTAACTAGCACTCCTTGCGTCAGCAAATTTTCTACAATAAGTTTGATTCCCTGTATAGCTTCCTTATTAATCGGATATTGTTTGGTGACCGGAGGTGGAGTTCCTGTCAATTTAACTGGTTTTACACCTGTCAACAACCCACAATCATCCTTTTCTTTAGCCCAAATTGGATGATTCTGTAAGAAAGCATACTCGGGAGGGGTTGCATTATTGGTAGAAATCTGTGCTGAGGAAATTTTTATGCTAGTAGATTCTGAGGACATGTCTAAAGTTAGATTTATTTGTCTCAGAAGATCCATGCCTAAAATTGCACCTGTATTTAATGGAGCGCATAGCAATTTTGTAGTTTTTGGGCCAAATTGTACCTCTATGGGCGGAGTTTCATACAAAACAGAATCTTCACCTATTACACCAGTTAAACAAAGTTTGGTTTTCTTGTATGGGATGTTTAAACCTTGTGCTAATTTTGTAGGAATTACTGTAATTTCTGCACCTGTATCAAGCTAAAAATCAATCTCTTTCTCTTTTATGCTACCTTTCACAAAAATTCTTTGGTCATTGTGTTGGATTACAGGGGAAAGGTAGCTACTCACAGCCCCAATAATTAGTTTTTTTCCTGGTCTTGTTGTGCTCTTAGAAGAGCCTGAACTATCTGTACCACAGTTTCAGTGGTCACTGGCGGAACTACTTCAGGGTTGTGTGCAGGCTGAGGAGGAGCAGAATTATGTATAGCATTTCTTTTACTATCTTGCAACTTCTTCCTACACTCTTTCTCCCAATGTCCTAATTTTTCACAGTATTTGCATTTGCTTTCTCTTTTAGACCATCTATTGTCTTGTTTCGTTGTGTTAAACGTAGCTGCTGCTACTCTTACTTTTGCCTTGACATCAGCATCTCTTTCCCATGTAGCTAACCTGTCTAGGTTACTTCTGAGAGTTCTGTTAGACCAAGTTAGATCTAAGAATGGTAAAGCTTTTCTGTATTCGGCTACAAGGCCATCTGACCAGATACGAACCAGGGGTCCCTTGTCATCCAGCACACTTTCAGGTTCATCAACAATTCCACTGTAAATTACAGCTGACTGACAAAATCTCTCAGTATATTCACTCACAGTTTCTTCTTTCCTTTGCACACAGGCAGTAATTCTAGACCAATCTATTTTGGGTCCTAAGATATTCTTTAGGATTTTCAAAATACCTTCTCTTAAATCACCCTTACTGGCATTTCGCAGTTCAGAAGTAACAGCAGATTCAAAACTGTTGAATTCAGATTCAGTTAAAATTTGTGACATCAACTGCGTGACTTCTGCCAACGACATGTCATAAAGACGCATTTTACTGATCAATGTTCTTCTAAATTCAGAAAAATGTGTGCGTGCTGACGGTAAACTCTGAGATAGTCTCTCTATATCTTTAGGACATAAAGCTTTGGCAGCAGTTTGTATTTGCACAACAGAAGAATTGAGAGGAACACTATCAGTTTCCTCAATCCCCTGAGATCTTCTCCTAGCACCACACACATTGACGGAATTTACAGGCACATCAGTTACTGATTGGAGAGCTACATCTGTTTCAAAGAACGCTTGTAAATCAGGGTAAATGTTATCAGGCTGACTTACTTCCACATCAGTGTTTGCTGCAACTTTCTTGAGGTTCAATTTCTTAGTCAAAGTGGATACTCTAGCACGGAGTTCATTGTTCTGTTTCTCTAGCTCTGAGTTACGCTGAGACTGTTGTGTCGCTAGCGTTACACTGAATTCTCTGTGACAACAGATAATGCCTTTCACATTGTTCTTACGAATACTTGCTCCTAGTACGTTTTTACACTCATCTACTGACCAAGTCTTGTCTGGATGAATCTCATATTTCTGCGTTAGTTCTTGTCTAACTTTTTCAGTGACCATTAGGTCCATTTGTTCCCCTAACAGTGTTTTGAATTCACTATCTGACCACAACGGAGTCGCAAGACCCATCTTTTCTGTGGTTGGAATCAGCCTAGCATGCATTCTAACCATTTTGTAAGTTTCTTCGGTACCACACAAACAAAACAAACACTTCTCTGATCAACAGAGGGTACACTTGTAAAAAAAAAACTTAACGTAATGCCCAAAATCTTCCCTGCCTGAAAGAACAGAGGATAAACTTTCATCTCTAAAATAAAAACTTTAGAGGATTAACTCTTCCCTGCCTGAAACAGAGGATAAACTTCCCTGCCTACAAGAACAGAGGATACTTTCATCTCTAAAAGAAGAACTTTAGAGGATAGACTCTTCCCTGCCTGAAACAGAGGATACTTTTAGTTAAACAAACCCTACAGATGTATGTTAACTCTTCTCTGACGGCACAGAGGATACACATTTGTACTGGTCTTAGGTTCTTTTGGATTAGAGACAGCCACTCACCACAACCCTTGGTTGAGAGAAAAATTCAGTCTGGGAATCTTTGTTCAGCTTGGAGTTTCGCTGGATTCCAAAAGATGCAGATCTTTGTTTGAGCTTGAAGTTTTTTTTCAGGTGAGGAAGCTGGAACTCTATCCGGGTTCACGGCACCATCTGTTGTAAACTGCTTTCTTCTAAAGTGTAGAAAACTCAGAAGAGAAGACCAGGAGACTTCGGATTGGATTGTCAGCAGGATTTCTTTATTGAGAACCCAAGCTGTTGGTAGCTGTAGTCATCGAAATCTCAATCTTAAGTAATTTACAGGGTGTCTTATAGGTATTTTTGGAGGAGGGATTCTTGGAGGTGGAGCCAAATTCAAACAAAGCAAGCACATGAGGGAGGCGTTAGTTTTTGTTGCTAAAATTCCCGTGGTTATAATCTCATCAACATAATCAAATGCATAGACACTAATCCAATCAACCTAAACGAATCCACGTCTGGGCCAGAAAGCCATTTGCAGAACAAAGGTTGAATCTCTCAGTAGTCTGACTCATTGATCTTACCATTATCATAGAGACAAAAGGCACAGCTGTCTCAAGCTCAAATGGTCAGAAAACGATCTCAAACACCTTTAAATGCCTGACACTTTCTTAGTCAGGAAGTGAACATTTAAATAAAATTTGTAATCCCACACTATGAAGGCTTTTCCTGCTCCAGTCTTTGAAGTTGTGGCAAGTGTCCCATTGCTGCTTTGAATGCTTTAAAGTCTCTTTTGTCTTGACCTGTAACAGCTTCTCTCCAAAATGTATGTTACAGTGTTTCACTGCATTAGACTGAATGACTGCAGCGTCAAACAGCATGTTCTCAATAAAGAGTCCTGCTGAAGATACACAAGAGTCTCCTGGACTCTTAACTGCTGTCTTGTAACTACTCCTTTTAGAGAAGAAATAAAACAAACACAAATAAAACATTTAAAATATTGTTGTGGCGGCTCGTCACTCCATCCATGTCTGAATCAATATTATTTTTTAGGCTTGATTGTGTTTATAGGGTGCAGTCTAACAAGCATTGATGCTGTGTGAAAAAAAAACACATACATTTTCATATATTTTTCATTTCATTTTCATACTCTTCACTGCACTGTCCCTTCTCTTATGAACACTCTGGTTATTTCCTGTTTTTATGAAGCCCCTCCCTCAGAAATACACAATGGGCTCTGATTGGTTAGCTGGCTCAGTGTGTTGTGATTCACTAATCCACTTAGTTTGCTGCATGTTGCTGGGGGAGGAGTTTATGTAAATGTCTGGCTTTGTGATGTCACCGGCTCGGGAAGAAGCTTGTTGTAGTCCCTACCAGCAACATTACACACTAAATAAAGTTAAAAAAGTGAAATCACAATCAATCACCACTTTAAACTTAATATCTTTATTTACTTTCTTCATATATTTTTATGACAACAATCAGACTGGGTTTTAAATCTGGATTATTGTTGCTGCAGATCTTTATTTTTGAAATATGGTGATGTATGCAATAATACTTTCATGACAGTATTACAGAATCATGTTTTAATAATCTACAAATAGAAGGAAAATATGCAGATTTTGCCAGAATTTAATAACAGATACATTGGATTACTTGTTGATTATCTGAATCATTGTGTAAAAGCAGATTATTTGTCATTAACAAAAATGCTGTAATTGTTGATGAGAGAATAACTCAAATAAGAGCCGGCCTTACATGAACAGGCCTACATTATTCACTTTATTCACTGCTCTGTCTGTAATGTGTGCGGCTCTGGCTGTGAACAACAAAATAATGCAGTGTGAGAACAATTACCTGGAGACATTCTCTGTGAAACAGTCTTTTCAGTAGAAACACAGCTTACATGCACTGAAAGAGCAGCTAAATATCTTAGAATGGGTGTCTTTTTCTGTGTAGAGTTTAGCCTCCTCCCTCATCTCTTCTTGACGTGTGAAACACAAGGAAGTGTCTGATTTAGCGCACGCGTCTCTGTTAAAACAGTCTATTAATGTGTCAGTATGGGGTCCAGTGCACTGCCTCTCATACTCTGTGAGTATTTCATTATATTCTACTCTATCTTCTGTTTTGTTATTCTGTTTCTAAAACAGTATTCAGCTGAAGAGAATAATTATTATGTGTAGGAGGGTCTAAGAATCCACAATATTATTTATTATTCAGATTCAATGTGATGATATGTTACGTGTGGATCAGACACACAGTTTCAGAGAACATGTATTTATCTGTGCTGCGTGTGAAAGATGGAGGTCCTGTGGACATGTGCTTTTGCTGTTTATAATATGATACTCGCTCTTCTTATTTTCAGCAGTTCAGTTCAATCAGATGTATTTGTGTTAATATGAGTTTGGTGTTGTATGGAACTGTATCTTTAAATAGTCTCTCCATTAGAGATTCAGAGAGTTTGAGAAGTTTATCTGTCAAACATTACACTTAAAAAATGAAAAATTACACTTAACAATTACAGATTTTTATTTAATGACATCTGCAAAAAAGAAAAGAAAAAGAAAATTATGTTCATGCTTTTCTCAGAGTTAACGTCTGATTTTCGATTATTTTTAACCAGTTTGTCTAAGTGTCATGTTTAGAGGATGTGTGTCAGTTCTCCTCACGTTCTCAACAGAAAAAACACAGCTGTAGTTCAGTATATTAATATATGAACATGTTCCACTAATGCTGGACAATATTGATCTTCATTTTGAACAACATATCTATTGCTTCATAACTTTATTTTGTGAAATGTTTTGAGTGAAAACAGTGCTTGTGTTACATTTCTGCAAATTGCTTTGACTTGGTTTAATAGTTTAAGTGTGTTTTCACAACTAGTTTATTTGAGTAACACGTCAAATGATCTCAGACCTGCTAAAAGGACTTTCAAATAAAATGCACTCAGACCACATCATTGTGGGTGTTGTTTAGTTTGGTTGTGAACAGCAAAAGCATTGACGTCACCTGCTGCTGGTTCCCTTTCTTATTCACTTTAACTGAACTGGATTTGGTTCATTTATAATATACTTTATGTGAAAACACCCAAAATTTAAAATTAAGTTCAAATTTATTCGGCAATATTTCACAATTATGTCTGATGGCAACACCAAACAGGAAGTGAGGCGGTGTGTTTCTCAAACACTTTGTCCTGATGTGGTTTGTAGTCTGTAGTTTGCTTTGTTCCAGTGGAGCATCCGTAGACTGTATGATCACATTAAATTAATATTTGCTTGTATTCTTAATATTTGCTTCTTTCTGCTCTATGGTTTTAATCATTGGGGAAGATAGTTATTCTTATTCTGGATTTTTCCTTTCATAAACCTCAAAATACTATCAGAAGAGCAAAACATGTGACTGTCATTTTCATTTACTTCCACTTCTTAGAGATCCATCTGTGTAATATCACATTTAAGAGTCTCTGTTTTCTCATATTTAATAGTCAAGCAATAATAGTATCTACTGGTGAAGCATCATGTCTAGTGAGAGGCTTCTGTCACTTCTTGTTCTCCACATTGATATCTGAACATGCGCAGAACCTGAGACGATCAGCTTTTGGTGGCCCTGCTCCAGGCTTTGAAGCCGTGGCAAGTGTTTATGATCATAACTACTTATGGTATTTCTTTTTAACTTATAAGTATAAGTATCTGCATGATACAATTATGCTGAATAGATTGGGACATGTAAAACCGGTCAGGCTCCTAATAACTCTTTATATCGAAAATAATAATAATTAATCATTTAATTGCATTAACCACAAAATATGCTGTAGCTTTTCTCAGAACTAACTTCTGCTTTCTGAGAAACTTTTTTTATGTATTTTAACCATTTTGTCTCTTTTAGAGGATGTGTGAAGTCAGTTCTCATGTTCTTTACAGAAAAACCACAGCTTTAGTTCAGTACATTAACAACTGAACATGTTATACTAATGCTCGACAATCAGAAAGTGTCTTTTGTCTTCATTTAAACAACATATTGTTTAATAAAATACTTAATATACATACTCAGACCACATCACTTTGGGCCCTTTTGTGATTCTATGAAGTCTTTTACATTGTGAACACTAAATGTACTGAAGACACTCGCCGCTGGTTCACTTTCTGGTTTTCAAGAAGCGGTCTGGAAGCCATGGAGTAAAAGAATAATAAAACAAGTCAATTTGAGTTTATATTTCAAAATTATGACTTTATTCTCGCAATTACTAGATTATATCTCACAGTTCTGATAAAGAAAAACAACTCGTCATCTCATTTCCCCTCGGCTCAGAATCATGAGTTTATATCCCACACTTCTGGCTTTTTCCCTCAGAATTTACAAACTCACTATTGTTGAGTTAAATAGAGTTATACAGAAGAACTAGCAGATATAAACTTGCATTTGTGAGAAAAAGGGTCAGAATTGTAATATAAAGAAAATAAATGTTATGTATAATGTTAATAATAATAGGTTTAAATAGTATTTTGTGCTGTAAGTGTAGGGCTAATACAATACATCCCCTGTGAACTGCATATGTGAATATTATGTAGACCTAAATCAAATTTATGCTTTAAAAGTAGAGTAATCATAGCAGTTTTATCCATAATTCTGTCTTAATTAAACGTCTGCATTTAGCTTCAAATGGCATCATTGACGACAATATTCTATAAAAATGAATTGCATTCCGATTTTGAAATCCAAAGGCACAACAATAATTGACTCTCTGTGGTCATTAAAAATCCCATGACACTTCTCAAAAAGAGTAGGGGTGTAACCCCGGTGTCCTGGCCAAATTCCCCCCACTGGCCCTTGTCAATCATGGGCTCCTAATAATCCCCATCCACTTGATTGTCTCTATGACTCTCTCTCCTCTCCACCTGTAGATGGTGTGTGGTGAGAGCATACACTTGATTGGCTCTATGACTCTCTCTCCTCTCCACCTGTAGCTGGTGTGTGGTGAGCGCATACACTTGATTGGCTCTATGACTCTCTCTCCTCTCCACCTGTAGCTGGTGTGTGGTGAGAACATACACTTGATTGGCTCTATGACTCTCTCTCCTCTCCACCTGTAGCTGGTGTGTGGTGAGCGCATACACTTGATTGGCTCTATGACTCTCTCTCCTCTCCACCTGTAGCTGGTGTGTGGTGAGAACATACACTTGATTGGCTCTATGACTCTCTCTCCTCTCCACCTGTAGCTGGTGTGTGGTGAGAACATACACTTGATTGGCTCTATGACTCTCTCTCCTCTCCACCTGTAGCTGGTGTGTGGTGAGAGCATACACTTGATTGGCTCTATGACTCTCTCTCCTCTCCACCTGTAGCTGGTGTGTGGTGAGAACATACACTTGATTGGCTCTATGTCTCTCTCTCCTCTCCACCTGTAGCTGGTGTGTGGTGAGCGCATACACTTGACTGGCTCTATGACTCTCTCTCCTCTCCACCTGTAGCTGGTGTGTGGTGAGAGCATACACTTGATTGGCTCTATGTCTCTCTCTCCTCTCCACCTGTAGCTGGTGTGTGGTGAGCGCATACACTTGACTGGCTCTATGACTCTCTCTCCTCTCCACCTGTAGCTGGTGTTTGGTGAGAGCATACACTTGATTGGCTCTATGACTCTCTCTCCTCTCCACCTGTAGCTGGTGTGTGGTGAGAACATACACTTGATTGGCTCTATGACTCTCTCTCCTCTCCACCTGTAGCTGGTGTGTGGTGAGCGCATACACTTGATTGGCTCTATGACTCTCTCTCCTCTCCACCTGTAGCCGGTGTGTGGTGAGCGCATACACTTGATTGGCTCTATGACTCTCTCTCCTCTCCACCTGTAGCCGGTGTGTGGTGAGCGCATACACTTGATTGGCTCTATGACTCTCTCTCCTCTCCACCTGTAGCCGGTGTGTGGTGAGAAC
Organism: Schizopygopsis pylzovi; assembly: GCA_027422435.1. Taxonomy (NCBI): domain Eukaryota; kingdom Metazoa; phylum Chordata; class Actinopteri; order Cypriniformes; family Cyprinidae; genus Schizopygopsis; species Schizopygopsis pylzovi. The sequence goes on from CM049819.1 coordinate 3,203,050, forward strand.
ATACACTTGATTGGCTCTATGACTCTCTCTCCTCTCCACCTGTAGCTGGTGTGTGGTGAGCGCATACACTTGATTGGCTCTATGGTCAGGGTATATTCTGGCAAACCGTTTGCCAACTACGTCTAGCAATCGGCAAAGCAAACTGTGGTACACCCCATTTACCAACACGCGATGGGTAACTCGCAAAGCACAATGTTATTTTCTGTTTTCCCAGCACGGTACCATAGAACGGCATAAAGCAAGAGGGTTAAGAAGTAAGAGGCGGGGCACCAGTTAAAAAATTTCAAAGTTAAAGTTCACGCAAACAGGTATTAATAGACAAGTTTTAGTCAAATATTGATTGTTTATAGCTGAATTATTAGAACGCAATTATATTTGGAACATTAGAATATAGCTATTAATCCAATAAAGAATTCAACAATATAAGATATAGTGGCATGACAACCCCATTCTTGTGTTATCTTAATAAAATATCGAATTGTTAATATATTTAAGTGCACACCACCAGTGTAATGTAATTGTACAGTCCATAGATTTAAACCTAATAGTGGTTCTCAAACTGGTGATCATGAGCCACACTTGACATGTTATGAACTATATAATTTTTCATAAGCCTATCATCAGATAAATAAGACTTCGACCAACAGAATATCAATGCATAGCGCATTATATTGTATTATTTCATTAATGTTTTTAAAGTTTTAAATAGTTTTGTTTCATTAATTTTCTGTGGGAGGGGGCACGTGTGTGTGTGTGTGTGTGTGGAGGGGGGAAGGGGGGGGTGGGGGGGGGTCTGTTTACAACCAGTAGCCAACAGCAAGTTCTTTACTTACATACATTTATAAGCAAAACTTTTTCAAGACGCTTTTTTGACTGTCAATATAGTTTTAATAACAGCATGTGATTTGTTCCAATTGTGTCCGTGCTTTTCTGGTCCATGTTGACTATACTGAAAGTTATCAGACATAAAGTTATACAAAAATTACATATTTTTTAAGTTTTTGTCTTTTCCTCACTCAGAGTTGCTCTCAGATCCATATAGACTCCTACGTAGAAGCTTTAAGAATACGAAACATTTGCACTAGATGGTAGGCATAGGCTACAGTGTGTATGGTTACTGTTTTAAAATATAGTAATGTAAAATGACATGTAAAAATAAATTTTAAAAGTTCTTTAAATCGGATAAATAAGTGAATATACATTTACAAACATATGCCAACGTATTGTAAATGTCTAGGTCATTTGTGGTCAAATGGTCAAAATGTAATTTATATAATCATTTAAGAAATAATGCAGTCCAAGGGCTGTATGGTCATAATAAACAATGGTATAGCTATTATTTCAGTCAAATGCTTTACCAAAGTATTGACGTAAAACGACCTCTAAGCGGCGTACTGGCGCTATCGCACGTCAAATGGATGTAATGTGATGCAAGGCGGTTATTTTTGCTTAAATTGTCGCGGTTTCTTATCGCGGTGCTGCAGCAAGTTAAAGATGTCTTTGGCTTTGGGAACAACAACCTATACACTCAGAAGGGGCAGTTTGTCTGCAGTACTTCGAGAGGATGACATTACAGTGCTTGGCGAGAATTTTTAAGGTTTGTTCTCCTTAAACTGTTATATATACTATATTATAACGAATAAATAGGCCTATACTAAAAATATATTTTGACTTAAATAATAATTTAAGAAAATAAAAGAAATACTGTGCAACAAGCAGCCTACTCTAAAAAAAAGTCCTGGATTATTTTTTTTTAACCCAAATGCTGAGATGAGCCTTTTGGGTAATTTATTTGAGTTATTTTTCCAGTGTTTGGGTAGTTTGTGTACATTTTATTTTATTTATAAAATTGTTTCTGTGCAGAATATCGTTCAAATGTATGCAGAGCAACATACAGGCGCAGGGTGTGAATCAATAAACAAACGTCACTCGGGTTGCGTCGGTTTTATTGCTTGATGAAGAATCTGATGCTTTGCTTAAAATAAACGATGTATTTATAAAGATACAGAACACAAATACTTTGGATGTTAAAACATGTCCTCAGAGCTGTTTACTGTTTGTTTTTGGTCAGGTTATGAAGGCAATCGCAGTTCATTTCGTCCATGAGTGAAGCGCAGAGCGGCGGTCTTATCCGTGATTTAAGGAGAACAAACCTTAAAAATTCTCCTTAAACTGGATAAGACCGGTTTAATATCAATCTTCGATATTAAAAAGACCCCCCCCCCCCTGTTTGTCCAGTCCTCATAGAAAAAGTAATAATTTTCGAATATTTTAAGTGTAAAATTACGGTGACGTAATACTGCCCACACATAATATTTTTTCCACTCAATTATGTCGTTATAACGAGATCTTTTCTCTTTAAAACGAGATCTTTTCTCGTTAAAACGAGATCTTTTCTCGTTAAAACGCCATATTTTCTCGTAATAACGAGATCTTTTCTCGTTAAAACCACATATTTTCTCGTAATAACGAGATCTTTTCTCGTTAAAACGACACATTTTCTCGTAATAACGAGATCTTTTCTCTTTAAAACGACATATTTTCTCGTAATGAGATCTTTTCTCGTTAAAACGACATATTTTCTCGTAATAACGAGATCTTTTCTCGTTAAAACGACATCTTTTCTCGTTATAACGACATATTTTTCTCGTTGTGTCGTTATAATAGATATATGGTAGGGCTGAGGTGAGCGAGTGTCCGCGCTGCTCAGTCTGACATAAAGGAGGATCTGCACGCTGCTGAATTGAAATACACTGTTTTAAATGTATTTAATGTAATGGTTTTAATTATAGCAGCATCTTTATTAGGATTAAAGTCCAATACAACATTATCCAATAACAGCACTCCGACCCATGACTTGTTTAGGCTATATATGATCAGATCAAAACAGTTATTTTTGAATAATTGACTCTGGGCTTGGAATATTTATTTATTTGAATGACTGAAGTTTGATTGAACAACAAATCGAAATATGAACAATAACGGTAAAGGCCTCCTCATGTCGTGGCCTCGCTATGTTGAGGGAACAACATCCATTTCTCGTTTAATGCATAAACAAACCTACTTGACCTTTATGAATTATTAAAGAAATTATTACATAATTAATTATTATATTGACCTTAGGCTACTGGTCTGTAGGCAATGGCACGCGATGTACACAGCATTCAAGTTTATCACGAATAGGCTAATATTACATAAAGTACATAAAATAAAACTGCATGTGCACACAGTGATTTACATGATCATATCACCCACCTGCAGCACTTCTGCAAGCAGAGATCAACATAATAAAGCTAGTCGTTATATATTATAACGAATAAATAGGCCTATACTAAAAATATATTTTGACTTAAATAATAATTTAAGAAAATAAAAGAAATACTGTGCAACAAGCAGCCTACTCTAAAAAAAAGTCCTGGATTATTTTTTTTTAACCCAAATGCTGAGATGAGCCTTTTGGGTAATTTATTTGAGTTATTTTTCCAGTGTTTGGGTAGTTTGTGTGCATTTTATTTTATTTATAAAATTGTTTCTGTGCAGAATATCGTTCAAATGTATGCAGAGCAACATACAGGCGCAGGGTGTGAATCAATAAACAAACGTCACTCGGGTTGCGTCGGTTTTATTGCTTGATGAAGAATCTGATGCTTTGCTTAAAATAAACGATGTATTTATAAAGATACAGAACACAAATACTTTGGATGTTAAAACATGTCCTCAGAGCTGTTTACTGTTTGTTTTTGGTCAGGTTATGAAGGCAATCGCAGTTCATTTCGTCCATGAGTGAAGCGCAGAGCGGCGGTCTTATCCGTGATCAGTCCCCGCCGAACACGACTCCAGCTCGGCGCGAGAGCCAGCTCCGTTACGGTGGAAACACAGTCACAGAGTGGTCGATTTACTCGTGAATTACATCGGTTTAATGTTTAATCTTTACTTCTAATGTTTGTTAAACGAGATTAAATAGGGCAATGTGTAAAGCTTACATAAAAGCAAGCAAATTAGAAATAAAGGAATTTATCACGTAAACCAGTGGTTCTGGAGTATTTTACAAAAGTTTAGAGGATTTAAATTAATCTGTAAATATTATTTCATGCATAAAGTAAAAAAAAGCTAATATTATAATAGAAAGGAATAAACCCATTAGCTGGGTTAAATCAACCATTTATGATGGGTTAAATAAACAACCTGATTTACTGGGTAAAATTAACCCCAAATGTGTTCTGTCCTATATTTATCCAGCCCAAATTGGGTTGTTTTTAACCCAGTGTTTTTTAGAGTATGCAGAGTTTTTTTCATTATTGTGCTGCGCGAAATTAAAGCAGACGGCAGAAAGCTGCATTCTATTTTTTGTCTTATTTTACAAAAAATGTTCAGAATTAAATAATAAAATGCGACTTATAGGCGACTTGGTTTTTTCTCTCTCTCTTGCTCTCTCTAAAAAACTAGCTTATTTTAACCATGCAGCAAACCTTTTAACATATTTTAATAAATTACTAAAAATAAATAAATAAGTGACTTTAAACCGTTTAACTGATTGTAATCGGTCAAAATTCTTATGAGTCCTTAACGGTTAATGAACATCCCTATTAAAACAATTTCACCCTGAAACATAACTGTTTAATTGAGACATTTATTCAATAATTTCACTATAAACAGGAAAAAATAAATAGGCCTAACGTTACTGGAGACATTTAATGTGAGAGCGTGATCTGAGCGGGATTGGTTTACCGGTGAGCGTGAGCGGAACATTAGCGGAGTGTTTGATTTGGCCGTGAACGACTGAGTGGAGCACACACACACACAGCGGAATATTGAACCGCTTCGCTCACATGCTCTGGTACAAAACGTTAATTAGGTAAAGCGATACACGAATTTAAATGGGAAAGTAATAAAATATTATATTATATGAAATAGAAATAGGCCGATAGCCCTAACAAGTTAACATAACCTAATAATAATAATATACAAATATTAAATTAAATGTTTAATGTTAATAAAAACAGTTTTATCCATCTCTGATAGTCCCGGGTTGCTGTGAACCGAGGACGGCCCCTAAAAAAATCAATGTTTTAACTCAGCTTGTCTTTACTGTCTATCCGTCACGCAGAATAAGAGATCATCTATGTACCGCTCTGCAAATTAGTCACAATAACGTTTCATACAGTCTGGATGTTGCTTTATCTCATTTAAAGCACACCACTGTTCTTCTCAATTCGGCGACACCGACGCGATCCCTTAAATTGTGATAACCGAGGAAAGCAATTTTATATACTTCCACAATAAGAACAAAATGTTACGAATTGCTTTTGTAAAATAACAGCGTGCGCTTTCTGGCGCGCCTTATGTCTAAAGGTCTACTTAAATAAAACAATCGAAAACAAGTTTGTGTTTATTTAATTCGTATAGCCTAAATCCAGCAAGAGATACTGTACAGTCTTTTCATCTGTACTATTGTGTTCAGTGCTCGCACCCAGCGCAGCGAAGACTGTTCCTTCAGTAAAGCAAAGCCTGCAATTTAACCCATAAGAAGAACGTGATGCGATGATTCAGCTAAAGATCATTTAATAATATTAAATCATTAATACATAATTAATATATAATCAGACTAAAGTATATCAAGGCCGCCCACACATGTGAAACAAATATTAAAACAGCTCATTTGTTTACCCACGAACAAAAATAGGCCTACGAAAAATCTAGCTTAATTTGTTTGCCCGTTTTTAAACAGAACGAATAATAATAATAATTATTATTATTATTAACCTAAGAGAAAATCTCTTTATTTATCTTTGTTCATATTTCGATTTGTTGTTCAATCAAACTTCAGTCATTCAAATAAATAAATAGAGAGTCAATTATTCAAAAATAACTGTTTTGATCTGATCATATATAGCCTAAACAAGTCATGGGTCGGAGTGCTGTTATTGGATAATGTTGTATTGGAGATTAATCCTAATAAACATGCTGCTATAATTAAAACCATTACATTAAATACATTTAAAACAGTGTATTTCAATTCAGCAGCGTGCAGATCCTCCTTTATGTCAGACTGAGCAGCGCGGACACTCGCTCACCTCAGCCCTACCATATATCTATTATAACGACACAACGAGAAAAATATGTCGTTATAACGAGAAAAGATGTCGTTTTAACGAGAAAAGATCTCGTTATTACGAGAAAATATGTCGTTTTAACGAGAAAAGATCTCCTTATTACGAGAAAATATGTCGTTTTAAAGAGAAAAGATCTCGTTATTACGAGAAAATGTGTCGTTTTAACGAGAAAAGATGTCGTTTTAACGAGAAAAATATGTCGTTATAACGAGAAAATATGTCGTTTTAACGAGAAAAGATCTCGTTTTAACGAGAAAAATATGTCGTTTTAACGAGAAAAGATCTCGTTATTATGAGAAAATATGTCGTTTTAACGAGAAAAGATCTCGTTATTACGAGAAAATATGTCGTTTTAACGAGAAAAGATCTCGTTATTACGAGAAAATATGGCATTTTAAGAGAAAAGATCTCGTTATTACGAGAAAATATGGCGTTTTAACGAGAAAAGATCTTGTTTTAACGAGAAAAGATCTCGTTATTACGAGAAAATATGGCGTTTTAACGAGAAAAGATCTTGTTTTAACGAGAAAAGATCTCGTTATAGCGACATAATTGAGTGGAAAAAATATTATGTGTGGGCAGTATTACGTCACCGTAATTTTACACTTAAAATATTCGAAAATTATTACTTTTTCTATGAGGACTGGACAAACTAAATTTTGAGTTTGTCCATTTTTTTGAAAATTTTGAAATATCAAAGATTAAAACAGTTTAAGGAGAACAAACCTTAAAAATTCTCGCCAAGCACTGTAATGTCATCCTCTCGAAGTACTGCAGACAAACTGCCCCTTCTGAGTGTATAGGTTGTTGTTCCCAAAGCCAAAGACATCTTTAACTTGCTGCAGGACCGCGACAAGAAACCGCGACAATTTAAGCAAAAATAACCGCCTTGCATCACATTACATCCATTTGACGTGCGATAGCGCCAGTACGCCGCTTAGAGGTCATTTTACGTCAATACTTTGGTAAAGCATTTGACTGAAATAATAGCTATACCATTGTTTATTATGACCATACAGCCCTTGGACTGCATTATTTCTTAAATGATTATATAAATTACATTTTGACCATTTGACCACAAATGACCTAGACATTTACAATACGTTGGCATATGTTTGTAAATGTATATTCACTTATTTATCCGATTTAAAGAACTTTTAAAATTTATTTTTACATGTCATTTTACATTACTATATTCTAAAACAGTAACCATACACACTGTAGCCTATGCCTACCATCTAGTGCAAATGTTTCGTATTCTTAAAGCTTCTACGTAGGAGTCTTCTATGGATCTGAGAGCAACTCTGAGTGAGGAAAAGACAAAAACTTAAAAAATATGTAATTTTTGTATAACTTTATGTCTGATAACTTTCAGTATAGTCAACATGGACCAGAAAAGCACGGACACAATTGGAACAAATCACATGCTGTTATTAAAATTATATTGACAGTCAAAAAAGCGTCTTGAAAAAGTTTTGCTTATAAATGTATGTAAGTAAAGAACTTGCTGTTGGCTACTGGTGGTAAACAGACCCCCCCCCCCCCCTTCCCCCCTCCACCCCTCCACACACACACACGTGCCCCCTCCCACAGAAAATTAATGAAACAAAACTATTTAAAACTTTAAAAACATTAATGAAATAATACAATATAATGCGCTATGCATTGATATTCTGTTGGTCGAAGTCTTATTTATCTGATGATAGGCTTATGAAAAATTATATAGTTCATAACATGTCAAGTGTGGCTCATGATCACCAGTTTGAGAACCACTATTAGGTTTAAATCTATGGACTGTACAATTACATTACACTGGTGGTGTGCACTTAAATATATTAGAAATTCGATATTTTATTAAGATAACACAAGAATGGGGTTGTCATGCCACTATATCTTATATCGTTGAATTCTTTATTGGATTAATAGCTATATTCTAATGTTCCAAATATAATTGCGTTCTAATAATTCAGCTATAAACAATCAATATTTGACTAAAACTTGTCTATTAATACCTGTTTGCGTGAACTTTAACTTTGAAATTTTTTAACTGGTGCCCCGCCTCTTACTTCTTAACCCTCTTGCCTTATGCCGTTCTATGGTACCGTGCTGGGAAAACAGAAAATAACATTGTGCTTTGCGAGTTACCCATCGCGTGTTGGTAAATGGGGTGTACCACAGTTTGCTTTGCCGATTGCTAGACGTAGTTGGCAAACGGTTTGCCAGAATATACCCTGACCATTGTCTCTATGACTCTCTCTCCTCTCCACCTGTAGCTGGTGTGTGGTGAGAACATACACTTGATTGTCTCTATGTCTCTCTCTCCTCTCCTCTCCACCTGTAGCTGGTGTGTGGTGAGCGCATACACTTGATTGGCTCTATGACTCTCTCTCCTCTCCACCTGTAGCTGGTGTGTGGTGAGCGCATACACTTGATTGTCTCTATGACTCTCTCTCCTCTCCACCTGTAGCTGGTGTGTGGTGAGCGCATACACTTGATTGTCTCTATGATTCTCTCTCCTCTCCACCTGTAGCTGGTGTGTGGTGAGCGCACTGGCGCCGTTGTCCTGTGGCAGCCGTCGCGTCATCCAAGTGGATGCTGCACACTGGTGGTGGTTGAGGAGAGACCCCCCCACATGATTGTAAAGCGCTTTGGGTGTACAACAATACACAAAGCGCTATAATAAATGCTTCAATCATTCATTCATACTTTGTGCTATATGTCAAAATGTCTATCTTGGTGAGTTTTCACTAAACACAGTCAGTTGTGTCTTAAATAAACATAAACATTTTGAAAAGTAATTGAATGCTAGTCAGTATATAGATCTGTGCATTCTGTGACATTATGCTACGATATAAACCTGACGCTGTCTGTCATCATCTGTTCATCAAACAACAAAAGAAAAAGAGAGAATTAATCACTGCTCCTCACTTACTATTGTTCATAACTTTATTAATTAATTTATGTTCAATTTATATGATGATGCGGTCAGAAACCAGACTGAAAAATGCTCAGGTGTCAATTATAAAGAATACTAAAGAAAACTGAAACTGAAAACAAGCATAAACACTTAAAGAGACAGAACTTCACTGTCTGGGGTCACATTGGTTGATGTGAATATGGTCATGTGTTGTATGTTGTGAATCTTCATCAGAGAATCGACTCTCGTATCAGTTCACGAGTCCTGTGGCTTCTCATGGAAACACAGAAAAACTCTTTCAGTTGAAGCTCTAGACATGTTTCAGTGATCTGCATTGTGTTGAATGAATGGAAATGTTTAATATCTGTGTTTCTTCTTCTTTTAGTGCTGATGTCCTTCATCCCCGCTGGACTCACTCAAGGTACTGTGCTGTACTGCAGTATATTTGATTTATTAAACAATTGTGAATTGTGTTGTAGTAGTTTATTTGTCTACATGGATCATATGAGGATCCCACATTTGTCTCTTTGCTGATGATTTATGTCAAAATGTTGTTGTCATTCACCTAGAATCATTTGTCTGCGTTGTTCCTCATGCTGATAAAACACTGATACATTGAATGAATAAAGAAAAGTAGATTAAAATGGTAGTTTGTTGTAAAATGTACACTCAAATTAATGCTTGTCTGCAATTAAGGCTAATGTGCAGTTCAGGGTTATTGTAGATGCCAAATGATGGATGGATAAATTATTTATTTTTTAATTTTTTTATTTATCCTTTATTTTCCCAGGAAGGTCCCATTGAGATTAAAATAAATCTTCTTCCAGGGAGTCCTGGCCAAGAACAAAAAGTTCACATAAACATAACACACGTAGTAAATTTTAAACAGTCAAAGCGAAAATATTCATCATAGATCAACAAATTAATTAAAACAGCAACATGATTCATTCATTCATTTTACACTGCAATACATTTTTTTATATATTCAAAGGAGGAATTTTTTCTAGTGGAGTAGTCGATTGAAATTCATTCCACAGCCATGGAGCATGATAAGAGAAAGATGATTTCCCATGCTCTGAGTGTACCCTAGGTACTACTAATTTAATCCCATTTGATGATCTGGTGCTATAGTTCTTTCCACATAAGCATAAAAGACTAGTAATGTAATTTGGAAGCATACCCAACAATGTCTTTACAATATATAGTAACATATGTGATTTTCTTCTTTGACATAAAGAGTACCAACCTACATAGTTGTACAGCAGACAATGATGAGTACGTGAGCAGGCATTTGTTATAAAACGCAATGCAGCATGATAAACACCATCCAGCCTCTTCAATAAATATGTAGAAGCATGCATATAAATTACATCACCATAATTTTAAATGGGTAAAAATGTACTCTGTATAATTCTCTTTCTAGCTCCAAAGAAAAAAACATGTTTTGCCGAAAAAGAAAACCAGTCTTGGTTTAAGTCTTTTCACCAAGTAATCAATATGAATGTCAAAGGCTAACTTCTCATCTAGCCATATTCCTAAATATTTGTAACTTGATACTCTTTCTATATGCAGGTCATCAATAGTAAGAATGAGCGGGGCAGTGGTTATAGAACGGCTGCGCGTAAAAATAATATACTTAGTTTTGTTTACATTTAAAACTAATTTTAGTTTCAGTAAAGTAAGCTGAAAAGTATAAAAAGAACCCTGAAGAGTTTCAATAGCTTGAGACAGAGAGGATGCAGTGGAATAAATAATTGTATCATCAGCATAAAAATGTAACTTTGCAGATTTTATTCCCTGCCCCAATTCATTAATAAAAATAGAGAAAAGAAGTGGTGCCAGTAAAGAACCTTGTGGGACACCCTTCCTGACTCTTACCATGGCCGAGGTGTAATTATCTACAGCAACACATTGAGTTCTATCAGATAAATAGTTTTTAAACCGACTCAGGGCCGAATTACCAAGACCTATACTTTTAAGCCTCTAATAGTAAAGCATGATCCACTAAGTCAAACGCTTTTGTCAAATCAACCAATAATGCCGAACAATGCTGTCTCTTATCGAGAGCAGTGATTAAATCATTAGTAACTAGTGTAGTAGCTGTTATTGTACTGTGTCCCGCTCTAAATCCTGACTGAAATGCATTTAAAATATTGTGATTAAATAGGTATTCTTTCATTTGATCATTTACTAGAGATTCAAAAACTTTAGCTAAAACCGGTAGTTTAAAAATAGGGTGATAATTATTCAAATTGGAAGGATCTCCTCCTTTTAGTAATGGCATAACCATAGCTGATTTCCAAGATGGCAGAATTACATTAGTGGGTAGACTCAGATTAAAAATCGACGCACTTGGTTCGGCAATAATATCTGCAGACACTTTTAAAAAAATTGGTTCAATTTTGTCAGACCCAGGTGATTTCTTGCAGTCTAAATTTGAAAGAAGTTTATGAACATGGGTGGGCAATATAGGGATAAAGGAAAATAAATCTGATTCACTATTGTTAGTCGACTCATCAATTCCCTGTTCATCACTGACCAGTGAATTACTGGAGTCTGTTATCGAACTAGCTGAAATAAAATAACTATTAAACATATTAACCATATTAACCTTATCAGCAGTTTTAAAGCTTTTGGAAGATCAGTAGATTTATTTGATCCTACCAGAGATTTCGTTAATTTCCAAAATGTAGAAGGATCGTTCATATTATTATTAATCAGATTTAAATAATACTGGCTTTTTGAACTTTTTATCGATTTTGTACACTTATTCCGTAATAATCTATATTGAGACCAGTCCTCATCACTATTTTGTTTTCTTTGCTTCAGACCAAGCCAAATTTCTTTGCTTAATAAGATTTGAAACGGATTCATTGAACCAAGGATTATTGCTTCCACTCACCCGGAATCTACGTCACAAATTCCCAGAAAAATAGATTTAAAATATTCCCAAGCATCAACCACATCAGGCATAATTGAAACTAACTGTAAATCACTATTATACACATCGTGCAAAAATGCTTGTACATTAACATTTTTAAATTGACGTTTAAATATAAATCTAGGTGAACTCTTAAGCATCTTAAAATTTCTCACACAGGATATTGCACAATGATCGCTAATATCGTTACAAAAAATTCCTATTGCAGAGAAAACATGAGGTATATTAGTTAAAATAACATCAATCAAAGATGATTTGCTCATATCCTTTCCATTTAGGCAAAATAAATAAAAGTTCATTTTTTTATTTATTTTTACTGAACAATATATATAAAAATAAATAAACGGAAGTTCCAACATCTAAGAGCACTAAGCATATACTTAAACACTGCTATAAATATAAAGGAGTCTTTACAAATATTATTCCATGTAAAGGGTCTCTGGCCCCAAACAAACATAAGAGTTATGATCTTTTACACAAACCTGTAATTCATTCACGGTTTTCATTTTAGGAGAATGACCACAGACACCTAGAAGTGTTCCAGCTATACTCTGAAGAGTACTATTGTCTTATATAACTCGAACACTAGTGTTGTGTTTTCTATACGGTCTACTTGTTTTCTAGTTAGACTTGTCTTGTTAGACTAACCAGGACTCGTCACATCTCTTACATTGATGCTCTTTTGTTGGTTTGATTTCTTCAATTGTTCTCATTTGGAAGTGGCTTTGGAACAAAACTTCTGATAAATAATTAAATGTAAATGTAGATGATTTTTTGAAACCTCTGCCTGAAAACTGTCCCACCTATCGACCAGAACAGGAACTGTTCAATAATGTTTTAATAACTTTCTCATTTCAAAATACAATTGACAAAACATATAAATGAATAAAACATTTTACATTTATTTTTATCTAACATCAATTGTAATCATAATTACTTCACTATCAGGTACATTAAGTCAGATATTCAGTCTGTCTTCTTTCTTCACAGATTCACCCAGATCTACACTGACTGTGACACCAGACAGTCCTGTATTCACTGGAGAGACAGTCAATCTGAAGTGTGTGATTGAGTCTTACAGTAACTGGAGATATGAGTGGTATAAAGACAGTGTAATGTTACAGACGTCTGTAAACAGAGACACTCTCACTATCAGAGGAGTGAATGAGTCTGATCAGGGTCAGTACTGGTGTGGAGGACGGATAAGTTCAGTCTCATCACAAACAAGCTCTGCTGTTAATATCTCTGTGACGGGTGAGTTGAAAATTGTTGTCCCCTGAACTAGCTCTAGGTAACACTACAATAAATGTACATTAATAATAATGTACGATCATTTAAATGAACACTTATTTCAACATAAACTCATGATTAGTGAAGATATGAGCAAATGATGAATCAGTCAAGAGCTTCTTAACTATGACTGAAATCATATGCATTTATTAATAATGCAGCCTTAACTACATGCTAGTACATGTTTGATAGTTAATGCATCAATGTTTAGGGGTTAACTAAAAGGAATAGGTCATATTTTTACTAAATAAATTTAAACAATTTAATACGGTCATAATTTAAATGATTGACATCTGCAGCTTCATCATAAACATTACTGGATGACACAGGATTAGTTTCTCGTTATTTTCACTGATCCTCCAAATCAAATATATAAAATACTAAATACACTAATAATAACTGATCTTAAACGATCATAATCTGTTTTGTGTTTTTCTCTTTCCCTGTTGGACTAAACATGTGTATTTGATAATAAATCATGAGCTGGATTTAGTGAATTAATGATAATGTGCCTCAAGTAAAGTCATGATAAAATAACGCATTAACAAAACATGAGCTGATATTAGTGTTTGAGTAATTAATAATGAGTTAATAATGACGAGCATCTTAAAGTCATGATACACTTACAAACCATGAACTAAAATATCAATCAATACAATAAAGATGCATTATAAATGAGTCAATAATGTAACTCATTCTACATGAATCTACACGCTGCTGTAATTCTGTGCATATCATATAAAACATAACGTAACACTTGTTCACTGTACGTCTGATGATCTGATCTGCTGTGAATCAGCATCTCTCTCTTTAACATCAGTGCTACACAAAGAGCGTACGAGTGTAATAATGCACTCAGACATGCTCGAGGATCATCACAGATCACTGTGGATTGTAACGCTTGTTGATAACATGACAGAAGAAATCGATGAGAGCAAAGTCAGGCAGGTCAGTTAGATGAGAAACGTCCAGCAGGTCTTCGATGCTCCTCGAGTGAGTTTCTTGGTGAAGCTGCAAGATCTCTGACTGTCTGTTTCAGTAAAACACAGTGTTGGATCCAAGTGCAGTTTAAAACTTATTTAAACAAGACAACACAAGTAAATCCAGCAATAAACAATATAAACAAACACAGGAACTGAAACAAATACACACGATACATCGATATAAGACCAGATAATAAAGAAGAGAAACACTGGAGACCATACAGACAAGAAGAGAGATGTTTCTGTTCTAGTGTCTCTATCGTTCTCTGCATGAGAGAGAAAAAACAAACCAAAGCCTATTCAAGCCAATCCTGATGAAACACCACATTTACCATTTCAATGAACATTCATTTTGTTAATCATATGCCACTAATGTAATAATTAAAATCAAAACTTGCCAGTTGTACTGTGTTTTTGTAGTATCATGTGAGTATCATATTGTGAGAACAGTATCTTGTATCGAACCAAATCATGACATGAGTGTATCGTTACACAATATTAATAACTAATACTTATTTTAGTCATTCTACTTTCTGTGACGAGTCAGATGCGTTTGTCTGAAGATGAGACGGAGCCAGAGCCTCCGATAAACACTCAGATCAGAAACATAATCACAACACATGTTATGAAAGATTAGATCAAATAATATATAAACTATAGTTTTGTCAAATATTTATATAACACACTTTATTTGATTCTGTTATATTGCACTAATCCTGTATCTACGGGCGCTCATTATGTGTGTGTGTGTGTGTGTGTGTGTGTGTGTCAGGTGTGTGTCAGGTGTGTGTGTAATGCATTTATCCCCTCGGGGCTTGTCGTAGAATGGGCATGCGCACTTTCTACTCTAGAGTGCCGCTGGTTTTGAGTTCTGTCTGGGACGGTGGTTCCCAGCAATTGCTGACATGCTGAGTCTGTTGTTTCTATACAAAAAGAAAAAAAACAAAGGTTTGAAAAATTCAGGAAAAGTTACCATGTTAACTTAAAAGAAAACGTGGGAAAAAGGTTAATATATAGGGGTAATGTAGTGTTCTATACACAGATTTGTTGCCATCAAGTTGAAAATGTGTTCTGTACTTTTAGTATCTTATTGTACACATGTTTATTGTTTCTGACGTTTATTTTTGTGAGGGGGGTGGGGGACGTTTGTAACAGACTTTATTTGATTCTGTTATATTACACTAACTTTGGATCTGCGGGCGCTCATTATGTGTGTGTGTGTGTGTAGGTGTGTAGGTGTGTGTGTGTGAGAGAGAGAGAGAGAGAGAGAGAGAGAGAGAGAGAGAGAGAGAGAGAGAGAGAGAGAGAGAGAGAGAGAGAGAGAGAGAGAGAGAGAGAGAGAGAGAGAGAGAGAGAGAGAGAGAGAGAGAGAGAGAGAGAGAGAGAGAGAGAGAGAGAGAGTGTGTGTGTGTGTGTGTGTGTGTGTGTGTGTGTGTGTGTGTGTGTGTGTGTGTGTGTGTGTGTGTGTGTGTGTGTGTGTGTGTGTGTGTGTGTGTGTGTGTGTGTGTAATGCATTTATCCCCTCGGGGCTTGTCGTAGAATGGGCATGCGCACTTTCTACTCTAGAGTGCCGCTGGTTTTGAGTTGTCTGGGATGTGAGGAGGAATAAAAGTTAAGAAGAGTTCAGATAAGGGCCGGCTATAGGCTTGGGCAGGGGTGGGCTAAGTCCACCCAAATGACTGTCTTGCCCACCCAATCAAAATTAGACAAAGATTGCGCTATTTTTGTATGTGATTACAGCCTATCTGAAGTGAACTGTAAGAAAAGAAGTTTAAAATATAGAGGAGACTGCCCCAACAATAATACAATAACACCAGAAAACTGCAGCATTTTTTCTTTTATTGGCTGAAATCAAGGCGCGCTGAATTCACGCGGAGCTTCAGTCTGTTTCAGAAAAGCTGAGGCTGACATCGAGCGAAAACGGGAGAAATATTTGTGTGCTATCACGGGAAGTTTATGAGTTATGAGGAGTTTTATAGGCTACGTAAATATGTATCATAGCCTACCACTGAAATTACCAGGCTGCATTTCCCAAAAGCATCGTAAGCTGAAGTACATCGTAGATCTATTGAAAAAAAACATGGAGCTACGATCAACTTAGGCTTAGACGCTTTTGGGAAACGCAGCCCTGATCAGTTTTAATGTTCTAAAAACCCGCTCATAACGAGCATTCATTCACTGGATGGATGGCTGGGGCAAGAACATAATATAAGCATATTCAATGCATGTAGGCTATACAGTTCAGTTGAAAGCTTACCACTTTTAGTTTGCTGTTTATGCTGAATGTAAGACTAAAAATAGAAAGTAAAGAGCCTGTGCGATGAAATTTGCATTCATTACTGTAGCAACAGTCTGCTCGACGTAGCGTTCCCCTTCTATGACGTAAACCAGTGGTTCTCAAAGCGTGGTACGAGTAGCACTATTGTGGTCCTCAGGCTCCCTCTAGTAGTACGAAGAGCAATCACTACATACACAAATCTATGTTAAAACAATATTCCTAATTTAATCTTTGAGTAAATTCTTCTTTTTTTTACAGTACAGTTTTTATTTAACTTTTAGGTACAATACATTTTAATTTAATAATTTTATTTACCAGTTTGTAAGCACCGTGCAGTGTTAATGTTCAAACTGTGTATTTGTACTGTGTACTGTGTATTAAATATTGTTATTAGTAATAAAACTGCCTGGTTTTTGAGCTGTGCAGAGCTGTGTCTGAATAGTTAGGTCTACTACGCTACTGTATTTTAATGTTGGTCATTATGGTGGTACTTGGAGAGACACATGTTTTCTGAGGTGGTACTTGATATAAAAAGATTGACAACCACAGACGGTAAACGACCAACAATATCCAGTGTGCAAACTATTGTTTAAACTTTCTTTTTATAGACTTTATTTTGTCAAATTCCACAGTTTTGAATGGAAAGTAGGTCTGTCATTTAGCTGATTCATGTAATTCATAATTGATTATGATGATAATAGCATTTTCCTGTTTTGCGTCTTCAACTATACAACTGAAAATGAATGGATGCATATTTTAAAATAAAATATATATTATTTGCAGTTCAGATTGATTACTTACATTTTTTTAAAGTGGAAAGTGCTCTTTCCTTTTAATTTATTCCCTAAATCCATTTAAATACTTTAGTTATTTAGTTTCTTTAAATAAATAACATTACCATAGTGGTCTGGTTTTTATTTTCCTCAAAACGACTGGTCCTCCCAATTTTCTAGACATGATTACGGTCTTGTTTGGTAGAAATAAAAAGGTTAGTTGAAAAGAATCACCAGCGTAGAAACAATGATCAGAGAAACAGAACTAAGAGGGCTTTTTTCAATAAAGAATAAAGTTTATTTTGCTGTGAAAGTGCATGATATTCTAATCTAGGCTGTCCATGAAAGCTTTTTTCAGTGTACATATAATATAGTTAATATAGCAATATCTACAGTATAAACATCTAATCTATGTGATGATATGATGACTAATAAAATGCCCACCCAGAATATCTGGCAGCCCACCCTTCCACAGCGTCAAGAACCGGACCTGTAGTAATGTAAAACTTTTTTTTTTTTTGAGCTGTTTGAGTCACTTTATGTTTTTGTCTTCACAGATTCACCCAGATCTACACTGACTGTGACACCAGACAGTCCTGTATTCACTGGAGAGACAGTCAATCAAGTTAATGGTGAGTAAATACTGTGATAGACACTAATTACCAGGCTCTACAATATGATGCATTGATGCACTAAAACTAAGTAATTAGCAGTTTTGGGGGGTTAAACATGTGCTTTTAGGAAAACAAGGTTTATTATAGAATGTGCTGAATGCATAATCATAAAGGCTATCTTTCTGATTAAATTAATGTAATACCCCTCGGGGCATGAGCGGTCTTGAAATAATTAGTGATTTTATGTACCTTTTGAAATGTTATCATACATTTACATTTATTCATTTAGCAGACGCTTTTATCCAAAGCGACTTACAATTGAGGAATACAATAAGTGATTCATTATAAACAGTAAACACACACATATATAGTACATACGTGACGTCACCGCGCTACAGTCTGCAGCCAGGAGTACTTCTAATTTTTGGGTAATCTAACCCTTAAACAGATCAATGAGTTTATATCATATTTATATATGTTATATTTATTATCACATATTCATGAAATTGGATGGATACAAATATGTATGGATTCAAATTCTTTTTTTTTTTTTTTTTTTTACATATAGTTCATACATAGTTATGAATGAATAAAAAAGCTTATTCAATCTTTAAGTTCGTGTAATTGTAAATGTTTGACTGGTTTTGCTCAGTCAGGAATCTCTATAGGATCCTATCGGCCTTCTAGTGACTCTAACAATAAAATAATATTTTAAGTAATATTTTCCCTCCAGATGTCTTCAGAGACTGAAATACGTGCCTCTACTTACATTCCTGCAAAACTATAAATACATACTTATACAAATCACTGCAGTTTACAGATGAAATGAACACTAGAGGCGTTAAAACTCACTCTTTTTTTTTCTTTTCACACAAAAGTATGATTTGCTGCTCCACAGTTTTGATTAATAAAGACTAATACTTCAGGACTATTATGTTATGAATTCAAAACTATTTTAACATGCTGCAGAATTTGAAAACTGATGCAGTTGAACGTTGTCGACACAAACATGAATACATATCCGTCATGCTTAAGACATTAGAATACATAATGCATTAAAAATAACTTTATAATATGTTGTGTCATCTCATGAATATTCATAAGAACAGTTTTAATGTATTATAATACTTATTTACAATGTGATTGTGTGTTATAAATAATCATACTCTTAAAAGCCACAACCATAAATACATAAGTACTATAATGAATTATAATTGTTATGATTATACATGAGATGTTATAATACATTATAAGGTTTTTTATAGTGCATTCATTATAATGCCTTAAGAATATGCTTATATTTATAATAAATATGGGCTTCACAAAAAGCTTTAACAGCATTCGAGATGTTTTTAATATTTCAAAACACATTCTCATGTTAGCAGACAGATTACACTTTCACATGTGACCAACAATTCCTCAACAAATATAACAA
>CM049819.1:3222493-3315008 GCA_027422435.1 Schizopygopsis pylzovi
TGATTGGCTCTATGCTGGTGTGTGGTGAGCGCATACACTTGATTGGCTCTATGACTCCTCTCCACCTGTAGCTGGTGTGTGGTGAGAGCATACACTTGATTGGCTCTATGACTCTCGATCTCCTCTCCACCTGTAGCTGGTGTGTGGTGAGAGCATACACTTGATTGTCTCTATGTCTCTCTCTCCTCTCCACCTGTAGCTGGTGTGTGGTGAGAGCATACACTTGATTGTCTCTATGTCTCTCTCTCCTCTCCACCTGTAGCTGGTGTGTGGTGAGAGCATACACTCGATTGTCTCTATGTCTCTCTCTCTTCTCCACCTGTAGCTGGTGTGTGGTGAGCGCATACACTTGATTGGCTCTATGACTCTCTCTCCTCTCCACCTGTAGCTGGTGTGTGGTGAGCGCATACACTTGATTGACTCTATGACTCTCTCTCCTCTCCACCTGTAGCTGATGTGTGGTGAGCGCATACACTTGATTGTCTCTATGACTCTCTCTCCTCTCCACCTGTAGCTGGTGTGCGGTGAGCGCATACACTTGATTGGCTCTATGTCTCTCTCTCCTCTCCACCTGTAGCTGGTGTGTGGTGAGCGCATACACTTGATTGGCTCTATGACTCTCTCTCCTCTCCACCTGTAGCTGGTGTGTGGTGAGCGCATACACTTGATTGGCTCTATGTCTCTCTCTCCTCTCCACCTGTAGCTGGTGTGTGGTGAGAGCATACACTTGATTGACTCTATGACTTTCTCTCTCCTCTCCACCTGTAGCTGGTGTGTGGTGCCGTTGTCCTGTGGCAGCCGTCACTTCATCCAAGTGGATGCTGCACACTGGTGGTGGTTGAAGAGAGTGGTTGGAGCCAAGCGGTGGCCGTGGCTACCACTGATCTAAGCTTGGCAACACCTTTTTGGCCACACCTTGTCCCCCTTTTCTTGATAAGAAATGCTTTTATTAAGACGCGGAACCGGTGTATTTTTTGCATCCACATCAAATGGGAGACTTTTCAGACGCACACTTCAGCTTTGCTTCAGCTCCAGGAGCAAGTCAAATGAGCGCGGAAAAGGTACATCAGCCAAATTAGCTTCGGTAGAACAATGAGATGCTATTAGGCTTTATGTCAGTAAAACAAACTTCCCTGTCCTGTCAGCCGTAACCGTGCTCACGGCGCACGCTCTGTTCGCGTCATCATAAATAAACGCACAAGAAACTATGAGCATACGACGTAGTTCTGTCGTCAGTTGAGTCATGAAATTGACAAAAAAGGCGATTAAAGCTGCAAACTGTACATGCATTTGTATATACATACATACATGCATGCATTACATTTCAGAACGTCTCTTAAATGCATACTAAAATATAGGTGCAATTCCAGATCACAATAAGGCACAAACTGATATGTATTTTAATTTAATGCACAAGTAAATGTGAGCAAAGTGCACATATACTAGACAATGTATGCTATTTTTTGTATACATTTTAAAAGTACAAACGAAAATGAAGCCATTTAAATGCATAAAACAACTCATTTTACATTCTGGCATTTATGTGCGGTTGTTTTTTCACATTCTTATCACTAACTGCGTGTCTCATCCATGAGTATGTAATGTTAGAGAACAAGTTTTTTTGGGGTTTTTGAGAACTAGAAACAAACTGACAGAGCAATAAAGCTATAGTGAGCCCCTTTATTAAATTACCTGGAGGTGATTAATAATACAAAAAATGTCATATTCACTCAGTATTACTTGATATAATAATTTACAAATCTCAATTACAATTAAGTAGAAATGAATTGTATTCAGCTGTGTTTTAGTCACTAAAATAGTCCAGTACTTTATAGTCAACCACATTTTTATATTGAAATAATGAAGACTTCTGTGCCACCCGCTGGTTTCCGGCCCTCCCTGACCACCCCTACGAACACATCCTGGCACCGCCACTGCCCCCCACACGATTGTAAAGTGCTTTGGGTGTACGACAATACACAATAAATCGCTATATAAATGCATTATTCATTCATTCATTCATTCAACTATACATATATATTTTCTCTTATTCTATGGATTTTAAACGTTTTCCTCTACCTATTATTACCAGTGTTTTTCTGCCACCATTATGTGTGCACAGCTGTAAATATATATATACAAGGAAAGTTTATTTATATAGTATATTTTGTAGCCTCATGTAAAAATGCTTTACATAAAACATTTAAATTATAATAATTGTAAAAAATACTCACAACAATAAAAGCAAAGAATATTTATAGAATTATATAAAATGATTTAAAATGAATGAAAAAGCAAAGCTGCATGTAATACAGTGCAATCATTGGGACCAGCACAGAGCTCTTTCAGTAAATGCACAGCTGAACAGATGAGTTTTGAGTCTGGATGTAAATGCAGCGACTGTTTTAGCACATCTGATCTCTTCTGGAGATCTTGTTTGATTCCTTGCTATTTCTACTGACTTGATCCTAATGATCTGAGGTCAGTTCGATTTATATTCAGTGATCATATCTGCAATGTATTGAGGTCGTTGGCCATTGAGTAATTTATAAACAAGTAATGATATTTTAAAATCAATCCTAAATGTAACTGAAAGCATAATGACCTGAGGACTGGTGTGATATGCTCAGATGTTCTGATGTTCTGGATGAGCTGCAGCTGTGTAATGGTCTTCTTGTGAAGGCCGGTCAGGAGTAAATTACAATAGTCCAGCCTGCTGCTGATAAAGACATGAACCAGTTTCTCTAAGTCTTGACTAGAAACAAAATATTTCATGCAAAGTTTTTGAGATGATAGTATGCTGGTTTAGTTTTTGATTTGACATGACGACTGAAACTAAGGTCTGTCTCTAGAGTCACATCAAGATTATTGACTTGATTTCTTGTTGTTTGACCGCTTGAGTTAAGGTTTGCATTCACTTTGAGAACTTCCTCTTTGTTTCCAAATACAATGACTTCAGGTTTCTCTTTGATTAACTAAATAAAGTATTTGCACATCCAACTGTTCATTTCATCAATGCATTGATGCTTAGACTTATACTCTCATGTAGTTACAGAATAACATCCCTCTTCTGACTTGAACCATTTGAGGATCATCCCAGAAAACCCTAGTTTTTAGTCTCTCTAGAAGTCTATTATGATCGACAGTGACAGACGCACAGAGGGATCCTATATTTTGGTCAGCGGTTATGAAAACATGAATCTTCTCTGAGCGCTACAGAAATTGTATCACATGGTTGATGAGAGTATGGTCATGTGTTGTATGTTGTGAATCTTCTCTGAGCGCTACAGAAACTGTATCACATGGTTGATGAGAATATGGTCATGTGTTGTATGTTGTGAATCTTCTCTGAGCACTACAGAAACTGTATCACATGGTTGATGAGAGTATGGTCATGTGTTGTATGTTGTGAATCTTCTCTGGGCACTACAGAAACTGTATCACATGGTTGATGAGAATATGGTCATGTGTTGTATGTTGTGAATCTTCATCAGAGAATCAACTCTCGTATCGGTTCATGAGTCGTGTGACTTCTCATGGAAACACAGAAAAACTCATTCAGTTGAAGCTCTAGACATGTTTCAGTGATCTGCATTGTGTTGAATGAATGGAAATGTTTAATATCTGTGTTTCTTCTGCTTTTAGTGCTGATGTCCTTCATCCCCGCTGGATTCACTCAAGGTACTGTGCTGTACTGCAGTATATTTGATTTATTAAACAAATGTGAATTGTGTTATAGTAGTTTATTTGTCTACATGGATCATATGAGGATCCCACATTTGTCTCTTTGCTGATGATTTATGTCTATATTTTGCGGTCATTCACCTTCACCCAGAATAATTTGTCTGTGTTGGTCCTCATGCTGATAAAACACTGATAAATTGAAATATAAAAGTAGGTTAAAATGGTCATTTGTTGCAAATATTTACACTGTAATTAATGACCATTGATTATTGCTTTTTTCCCTCTGTTCAATTTGACAATTTTTTTTCAAATAAAGTCACAAATTAACTAAAAAGCAGAAAACAAATAAAGAGAAATTAAATGTCAAAACTATAAAACAACCCCAAGCACCGGAGATCTGAGGGACAGCTTCAATGGAGAACACAGAAATGTAGGAGTGACATCATAACACATCCATAATAGAGAACAAACACACACACGCACACACACACACACACACACACACACACACACACACACACACAGACACAGACACAGACACAGACACAGACACGAACACACACACACACACACACACACACACACACACACCGTTGAGCCGTTGAGAGATCGTTGCAGAAATCTAGTGGCTGTAGTCGATGTTACATGTTATTTTATTTTATGGCAGCAATCTACAACTAAACCATGTCACATTGTCCATGTTATCTCCATGAATGAAAGTTAGGATTAATATAACAAAAATATTTTATTAAATACATATATTAAAATAAACTTTTACAAATTTTTTAAGTGCAGGGCGACAATTTGTCATGATTAGTCATTGCACAGCATTTCTATTTTTGTATTTAACTTAATTTTAGTTTTATTTTATATTATTATGATGTTATATTCAGAAAAGCAAGCTATGCAACAATTTTCACTGTAATTAATGACTGTGTGTCTCTAAGATCTCGTGCACATATTATTCTTCATGTTATTCATTCGATATGATTTTGTTATGAAGATTTGTAAGAGATGAGAGACGGAGAACAGACACAGACATACGTTCTCAATGTTATTGTGTTGTAGCACATTATTGCCTCATCAACTATTAAAATAAATAATAGTTTGTTGAAACCTGACGACTGAAAATAGTTAAAACCGATACAGTACTGCTGACTGAAAGTGAAAAGCTCATTTTGAATTATAATAAGTGTGTTGTTTGCTCGTTTCACAGAGAGACCCAAACCTGTAGTTCATGTTGATCCTGATAGACGTGTGTTCAGAGGAGAGACGGTCACTCTCACATGTGACATACAGCAGACAGGAGACTGGGAGTACAGATGGAATAAAGGCAACACACGCGTTTACAGCGGACAGAACTATATAATCTCGTCTGTGGATCCGTCTCATGATGGTGTGTACAGCTGTGAAGGAACTCAGTCAGAAGATCACTCACCGTTCAGTGATGGAGTTAAACTGACAGTATCAGGTGAGAGCTCATGTGTTCTTCACATGAATCCTTCTTTTTTATTAACAGTGTTGTCTGCAGCCTTTAGCTTCAGTTACAATTGTGTTTCTGTTTAGAGACAGAAAAATGTGACCTAGATTTCATATTCATTCATAAATGAGAAGCATTACATAGAAAATATATATTTTCCCTGCATTAATGTGCGCATTGAAGCTCCAGCAGTCGTTTACTCTGATCATTTCAGTTTTTTTGTGTGCGAAATATTTATATAAGTATTTTAATAATAATAATAATAATAGCAATGATGAATAATGTTACAGTACTTATTTTACATATTTTTTTCCTGTATTTGTGCAATACAGAAAATATTAATAAAACCCCAAAGATAGACTTTTAATTTACATGTCCAGCCTAAAATCACATTAAAACTGTTAAATGTTCATATAAATAAATAAGTACTGGTAAACCCACCATTCACTCTTCCCTATGATCTTATAGTCCACAACAATAAATATGAGAAGTACTGAAGGAAAGAGAAACATGATGAACAGAAAAAAGAAAAGAGACAAACAGAAACACATCAATAACTGACTCACATCCGCAGTCTGAGATGAAGACGACATTAAATCTCTCAAGATCTGAACAGAGAACGATTAAACAACTGCACATACAGCACCCCCCCCCCATACAGCAACACCAACTTCACTATCTACCCCCCCCCCCATACAGCAACACCAGCTTCACTATCTACCCCCCCCCATACAGCAACACCAGCTTCACTATCTACCCCCCCCATACAGCAACACCAGCTTCACTATCTACCCCCCCCCATACAGCAACACCAGCTTCACTATCTACCCCCCCCCCCATACAGCAACACCAGCTTCACTATCTACCCCCCCCCATACAGCAACACCAGCTTCACTATCTACCCCCCCATACAGCAACACCAGCTTCACTATCTACACCCCCCATACAGCAACACCAGCTTCACTATCTACCCCCCCCCATACAGCAACACCAGCTTCACTATCTACCCCCCCATACAGCAACACCAGCTTCACTATCTACCCCCCCATGCAGCAACACCAGCTTCACTATCTACCCCCCCCATACAGCAACACCAGCTTCACTATCTACCCCCCCATGCAGCAACACCAGCTTCACTATCTACCCCCCCATACAGCAACACCAGCTTCACTATCTACCCCCCCATGCAGCAACACCAGCTTCACTATCTACCCCCCCCATATAGCAACACCAGCTTCACTATCTACCCCCCCATGCAGCAACACCAGCTTCACTATCTACCCCCCCCATATAGCAACACCAGCATCACTATCTACCCCCCCAATACAGCAACACCAGCTTCACTATCTACACCCCCCCATACAGCAACACCAGCTTCACTATCTACCCCCCCCCCATACAGCAACACCAGCTTCACTATCTACCCCCCCCCCCCCATACAGCAACACCAGCTTCACTATCTACCCCCCCCCCCCCCCATACAGCAACACCAGCTTCACTATCTACCCTCCCCATACAGCAACACCAGCTTCACTTACTAACCCCCCCCCCATACAGCAACACCAGCTTCACTTACTAACCCCCCCCCCTACAGCAACACCAGCTTCACTTACTAACCACCCCCCCCATACAGCAACACCAGCTTCACTAACTACCCCCCCATACAGCAACACCAGCTTCACTTACTACCCCCCCCCATACAGCAACACCAGCTTCACTTACTAACCCCCCCCATACAGCAACACCAGCTTCACTATCTACCCCCCCCCCATACAGCAACACCAGCTTCACTATCTACCCCCCCACATACAGCAACACCAGCTTCACTATCTACCCCCCCCCATACAGCAACACCAGCTTCACTATCTACCCCCCCATACAGCAACACCAGCTTCAC
The DNA here is from genome assembly GCA_027422435.1 of Schizopygopsis pylzovi. Classification (NCBI taxonomy): domain Eukaryota; kingdom Metazoa; phylum Chordata; class Actinopteri; order Cypriniformes; family Cyprinidae; genus Schizopygopsis; species Schizopygopsis pylzovi. The sequence continues at coordinate 3,229,555 of CM049819.1, forward strand.
TTACTAACCCCCCCCCATACAGCAACACCAGCTTCACTATCTACCCCCCCCATACAGCAACACCAGCTTCACTATCTACCCCCCCATACAGCAACACCAGCTTCACTATCTACACCCCCCCCATACAGCAACACCAGCTTCACTATCTACAACCCCCATACAGCAACACCAGCTTCACTATCTACCCCCCCCCCATGCAGCAACACCAGCTTCACTATCTACCCCCCCATACAGCAACACCAGCTTCACTATCTACCCCCCCATGCAGCAACACCAGCTTCACTATCTACCCCCCCCATACAGCAACACCAGCTTCACTATCTACCCCCCCCCCCCCCCAATACAGCAACACCAGCTTCACTATCTACCCCCCCCATACAGCAACACCAGCTTCACTATCTACACCCCCCCATACAGCAACACCAGCTTCACTATCTACCCCCCCCCCATACAGCAACACCAGCTTCACTATCTACCCTCCCCATACAGCAACACCAGCTTCACTTACTAACCCCCCCCCCATACAGCAACACCAGCTTCACTTACTAACCCCCCCCCCTACAGCAACACCAGCTTCACTTACTAACCACCCCCCCATACAGCAACACCAGCTTTACTAACTACCCCCCCATACAGCAACACCAGCTTCACTTACTAACCCCCCCCATACAGCAACACCAGCTTCACTTACTAACCCCCTCCATACAGCAACACCAGCTTCACATACTAACCCCCCCCCATACAGCAACACCAGCTTCACTTGCTGCCCCCCCCCCCATACAGCAACACCAGCTTCACTATCTACCCCCCCCCATACAGCAACACCAGCTTCACTTACTAACCCCCCCCATACAGCAACACCAGCTTCACTATCAACCCCCCCATACAGCAACACCAGCTTCACTATCAACCCCCCCCCCCATACAGCAACACCAGCTTCACTATCTACCCTCCCCATACAGAAACACCAGCTTCACTTACTAACCCCCCCCCATACAGCAACACCAGCTTCACTTACTAACCCCCCCCCTACAGCAACACCAGCTTCACTTACTAACCACCCCCCCATACAGCAACACCAGCTTCACTATCTACCCCCCCCATACAGCAACACCAGCTTCACTTACTAACCCCCCACAATACAGCAACACCAGCTTCACTTACTAACCCCCCCCATACAGCAACACCAGCTTCACTTACTAACCCCCCCCCCCATACAGCAACACCAGCTTCACTTACTAACCCCCCCCCATACAGCAACACCAGCTTCACTTGCTGCCCCCCCCATACAGCAACACCAGCTTCACTATCTACCCCCCCATACAGCAACACCAGCTTCACTTACTAACCCCCCCCCATACAGCAACACCAGCTTCACTATCAACCCCCCCCCCCCCCCCCTCAAACAGCAACACCAGCTTCACTATCTACCCCCCCCATACAGCAACACCAGCTTCACTATCTACCCCCCCATACAGCAACACCAGCTTCACTTACTAACCCCCCCCATACAGCAACACCAGCTTCACTATCAACCCCCCCCCCCCCTCAAACAGCAACACCAGCTTCACTATCTACCCCCCCCATACAGCAACACCAGCTTCACTATCTACCCCCCCCCATACAGCAACACCAGCTTCATTATCTACCTCCCCCCCATACAGCAACACCAGCTTCACTATCTACCTCCCCCCCATACAGCAACGCCAGCTTCACTATCTACCCCCCCCATACAGCAACGCCAGTTTCACTATCTACCCCCCCATACAGCAACACCAGCTTCACTATCTACCCCCCCCCATACAGCAAAACCAGCTTCACTATCTACACCCCCCCATACAGCAACACCAGCTTCACTATCTACACCCCCCCATACAGCAACACCAGCTTCACTATCTACACCCCCCCCCCCGTACAGCTACACCAGCTTCACTATCTACACCCCCCTCCATACAGCAACACCAGCTTCACTATCTACACCCCCCCTCCATACAGCAACACCAGTTTCACTATCTACCCCCCCATACAGCAACACCAGCTTCACTATCTACCCCCCCCATACAGCAACACCAGCTTCACTATCTACCCCCATACAGCAACACCAGCTTCACTATCTACACCCCCCCCCCATACAGCAACACCAGCTTCACTATCTACACCCCCCCCATACAGCAACACCAGCTTCACTATCTACACCCCCCCCCCCATACAGCAACACCAGCTTCACTATCTACCCCCCCCCCCATACAGCAACACCAGCTTCACTATCTACCCCCATACAGCAACACCAGCTTCACTATCTACACCCCCCCCCCCCATACAGCAACTCCAGCTTCACTATCTACACCCCCCCCCATACAGCAACACCAGCTTCACTATCTACACCCCCCCATACAGCAACACCAGCTTCACTATCTACACCCCCCCTCCATACAGCAACACCAGCTTCACTATCTACACCCCCCCCTCCATACAGCAACACCAGCTTCACTATCTACACCCCCCCTCCATACAGCAACACCAGCTTCACTATCTACACCCCCCCTCCCCATACAGCAACACCAGCTTCACTATCTACCCCCCCCCATACAGCAACACCAGCTTCACTATCTACACCCCCCCCCCATACAGCAACACCAGCTTCACTATCTACCCCCCCATACAGCAACACCAGCTTCACTATCTACCCCCCCCATACAGCAACACCAGCTTCACTATCTACCCCCATACAGCAACACCAGCTTCACTATCTACACCCCCCCCCATACAGCAACACCAGCTTCACTATCTACACCCCCCCCATACAGCAACACCAGCTTCACTATCTACACCCCCCCCCCCATACAGCAACACCAGCTTCACTATCTACCCCCCCCCATACAGCAACACCAGCTTCACTATCTACCCCCATACAGCAACACCAGCTTCACTATCTACACCCCCCCCCCCCCCATACAGCAACTCCAGCTTCACTATCTACACCCCCCCCCATACAGCAACACCAGCTTCACTATCTACACCCCCCCCATACAGCAACACCAGCTTCACTATCTACACCCCCCCTCCATACAGCAACACCAGCTTCACTATCTACACCCCCCCCCTCCATACAGCAACACCAGCTTCACTATCTACACCCCCCCTCCATACAGCAACACCAGCTTCACTATCTACACCCCCCCTCCCCATACAGCAACACCAGCTTCACTATCTACCCCCCCCCATACAGCAACACCAGCTTCACTATCTACACCCCCCCCCCCATACAGCAACACCAGCTTCACTATCTACACCCCCCCTCCATACAGCAACACCAGCTTCACTATCTACACCCCCCCTCCATACAGCAACACCAGCTTCACTATCTACACCCCCCCTCCATACAGCAACACCAGCTTCACTATCTACACCCCCCCTCCATACAGCAACACCAGCTTCACTATCTACACCCCCCGTCCATACAGCAACACCAGCTTCACTATCTACACCCCCCCCATACAGCAACACCAGCTTCACTATCTACACCCCCCCTCCATACAGCAACACCAGCTTCACTATCTACACCCCCCCTCCATACAGCAACACCAGCTTCACTATCTACACCCCCCCTCCATACAGCAACACCAGCTTCACTATCTACACCCCCCCCTCCATACAGCAACACCAGCTTCACTATCTACACCCCCCCCCATACAGCAACACCAGCTTCACTATCTACCCCCCCCCATACAGCAACACCAGCTTCACTATCTACACCCCCCCCCCATACAGCAACACCAGCTTCACTATCTACACCCCCCCTCCATACAGCAACACCAGCTTCACTATCTACCCCCCCCCATACAGCAACACCAGCTTCACTATCTACCCCCCCATACAGCAACACCAGCTTCACTATCTACACCCCCCCCCATACAGCAACACCAGCTTCACTATCTACACCCCCCCCCATACAGCAACACCAGCTTCACTATCTACCCCCCCCCATACAGCAACACCAGCTTCACTATCTACACCCCCCCCCCCCATACAGCAACACCAGCTTCACTATCTACACCCCCCCTCCATACAGCAACACCAGCTTCACTATCTACCCCCCCCCATACAGCAACACCAGCTTCACTATCTACCCCCCCATACAGCAACACCAGCTTCACTATCTACACCCCCCCCCCATACAGCAACACCAGCTTCACTATCTACACCCCCCCTCCATACAGCAACACCAGCTTCACTATCTACCCCCCCCCCATACAGCAACACCAGCTTCACTATCTACCCCCCCCCATACAGCAACACCAGCTTCACTATCTACCCCCCCCACCCCCATACAGCAACACCAGCTTCACTATCTACACCCCCCCCATACAGCAACACCAGCTTCACTATCTACACCCCCCCCCCCATACAGCAACACCAGCTTCACTATCTACACCCCCCCTCCATACAGCAACACCAGCTTCACTATCTACACCCCCCCCATACAGCAACACCAGCTTCACTATCTACACCCCCCCCCCCATACAGCAACACCAGCTTCACTATCTACACCCCCCCCATACAGCAACACCAGCTTCACTATCTACACCCCCCCCCATACAGCAACACCAGCTTCACTATCTACACCCCCCCCCCCATACAGCAACACCAGCTTCACTATCTACACCCCCCCTCCATACAGCAACACCAGCTTCACTATCTACCCCCCCCCCATACAGCAACACCAGCTTCACTATCTACCCCCCCCCCATACAGCAACACCAGCTTCACTATCTACCCCCCCCCCCATACAGCAACACCAGCTTCACTATCTACACCCCCCCCCCATACAGCAACACCAGCTTCACTATCTACACCCCCCCCCCATACAGCAACACCAGCTTCACTATCTACCCCCCCCCCATACAGCAACACCAGCTTCACTTACTAACCCCCCCCCCCATACAATAACGTAACATGGTGTCAGAAATAGGGACTGGCGAACACCAGAGAGTTGGTGATTAAAACGCCAGCGAGATCAGACCCACGGAGAGAGACCTGCACGGAGAGCGGCCCGGGGAGGAGCGCCCGCGAGCCGAGTAAAAAAAAAAAGATTAACAGAGCAGGTTGAGAAGACATCATTGAAACAAAGTAAGAGAACGAGTGTTTTTACCGTCATGGAGAAGTTAAATCCACCATCGCCTATGCAGCTCGTTGGTAATCTTGCGGATAACTGGAAAAGTTTCAAGCAGAGATTCAACATCTATCTTGCTGCCAGTGGTGCGGGTGGAGACGATGAGAAGTTAAAAGCATCAATCTTTCTGCACGTGATAGGTGAGGATGCACTGGATATATATAATAGCTTTCAACTTGACGAGGCAAATTTAACACTGACTGTTCTCATGACAAAGTTTGAAGAATACTTTGTCCCAAGCAAGAATGTAATGTTTGAGAGATACACATTTTTCTCTGCTGATCAGAAACAAGGAATTACTTTTGACCAATACCTTGCTGAACTGCACACGCTGAGTAAGACTTGTGACTTCGGAGATTTAAGAGATTCACTAGTGAGAGACAGAATAGTCTGTGGGATTCCCGATAATGGTCTCAGGGAAAGACTGCTACTTGAAACCAGCTTTGACACTGGAGAAAGCTGTCAACATGTGTAGAGCTGCTGAAATAACTCGTGCTCAAGCCAAAGAGCTGCATAGAGATGGTGCTGGAGTGCATGCAGTAAAAAGAGAGGAGCAGCACACAAAACAACCAACAAAACAAAGACAACAGAGAATGAAAACCCCAAAAAGTAAGTGCAGCAGATGTGGAGGGACACACATACCACGATCTTGTCCTGTTTATGGAAAAATCTGTAACAGCTGTGGGAAGAATAATCATTTTGCGAAGTGTTGCAAAGCTGATTTTGCAAAGAAAATAGTACATACAGTTGAAGAGCAGCCAGAGGAATTCTTTGTTGATTCTGTTCAAACAAACATGGCAGACAAAGCTGAATGGATTGTACCACTGACTGTAAATGAGACAATAATACCATTCAAACTAGATACAGGTGCACAAGTTAACCTGTTATCTATGGATGACTACAGAACCCTCAAAGTTAAAAACAAAATACACTCAACAAAAATAAAAGTAACAGGATACACAGGTGAGGATGTTCCTGTCAAAGGAAGCTGCCTGGTGACTCTGAAACACAAGAGACAGCTGTTAAAGACACACATGCTGATCGTGGAAAAGAGCGTCCAGCCAATTTTAGGACTGAGCACATGTGAAAAACTTGACTTAGTGAGGAGAGTGTTTGTAGTGACATCACAGTTCAAATCAAATTAAACTTCATTCATGGAGGAGTACAAAGATGTTTTTGAAGGACTCGGATGTCTGCCTGGGGAACACAGAATAAGCATCGATGACACGGTAGCTCCTGTGGTGCATGCATGCAGAAAAGTTCCATTTGCATTGCGAGAAAAACTCAAAGAGGAATTAGCTCGCATGGAGAAGCTGGATGTCATAAAGAGAATTGATGAACCAACAGACTGGGTGAGCTCATTAGTCATTGTGCTCAAGAAAAATGGTTCCCTGTGAATATGTCTTGATCCAAAAGATCTCAACAGAGCCATAAAACGTGAACATTTCAAACTGCCAACCAGAGAAGAGATCATGTCTCAGTCTGTCGGCACCTGAAGTATACCACAAAATAATCCACATGATCTTTGAGCATTTACCAGGGGTAGAGACTATGATGGATGACATAATCGTGTGGGGTTCCAACCGGCAGGAGCACGATGGACGATTGAGGCAGGTCCTGGAGCTAGTAAGACAGTCGAATCTGAAATTGAAGCAAAAAATACAAATAAAAAATTGTTCATTGTGAAAATTATGTGATGCTTTTGTTGTGATGTTGTTATGAAAATGTTACTTTTGGCATAAGAACAAATTGATAGAACAGAACATTTCGAAGGAAAGTTATTTACATTTAAAGGGGGGAAGATGTGATGTTATGCCCGATAACAATTATAGTTCCGGTAAGGTGTTGCAGACCGGACAGTGCTGGTTGATGCACCAGGCTGTAGAGTTGAGTGCTATGTGTGTTCGCACATAATAAAACATCAGCAGTTGAAGCAAGTCGTTGTCCCGTTGCATTAATAACATAACAGTGGGCTCTTAACTTAGTGTTAGTTTTCTTTTGTAACACCATTTTTAACCGTCATCCATCCCTCAAATTACTATTCTTTTAATCGAGTGTTGATCTTATTTATACATTATATATATATTTATATATTTTTTCATTATTATTATTATTATTATTTTATATATAATTTTGACTCACTTGAAAAAAAAAAAAAAAAATTATTCAGTTCTGTTTAAAATTGTATTTATGTAGCACATTTAAAACAGACATGGTCACAATGTCTCAGCTCAACTCGAAATAAAAACCAAGGAATGCAGGTGTGTCTTAAGCAAGGGCTTGAAAATGAACAGTCTGAGCAGTTCTTATGTGTACAAGTGAACTATTCCACTCATTATGTGTCACCACTGAAAAAGCTCGTCACCTTTATTTTGAACCTGGCTCTGGTAACATCGAGGAGCACCTGACTGGACGAGCTCAGTGCTTTAACAGGAGTGTGGACATGTACACGTTCTGATAGATAAACAGGTGCCAACACATTTACAATCTTAAAAACAAACAATAAAATCTTGAAATCAATCCTGAGACGGACAGGAACAGTGTAGTGAAGCTAAGACGGTCATGTGCTCATACTTTTAGTCCCAGTTAGAAGCCGAGCTGCTGTCTTCTGGACTAACTGTAAGCGTTGAAGAGAAGACTGATCCAAACCGACATATAGAGTTACAGTAGTCTAGTCTAGACGTTATTAAAGCATGAATTACACTTTCATACTCCTTACTTTAGCCAACAGTCTCAGTTAAAGAAACAGGCTTCTACAACATAAATAATCTGTTTCTCAAATTTAAAAGCATTGTCAAAAAACACAAAAATAATCGTCAATTTGATGTTTTTATGTGGGTGTAAAAAAAGTAACAAGTGACTTGTGAAAAGTAACAAGTGAAAAAAAGTGTCCCTCACGGGTCAGTTTGACCCATCCATATAAGAATGAAAGGAATGTACAAAAAACTATACAACTATACTGTTTTACTATACAAAACCTGACACTATCTAGAAAAGATGAATACCAAAACGAAGGGCTGATACTGCAGAATGCATTTTTTTGAGTTATGTGTTATGACAATTTGAGTTATGTGGTGGAGATAAATGAGTTTAGCATATTTATATTTTTAAATATATATGTTATATTTATTAAGACAAATTCTTTTTTTTTTACAACATATATATTTTTTAATAATAAATATATTACATATATTTCTGAATGAATAAAAAAGCTTTATCAAGCTTCAAGTTCATGTCATTTTAAATGTTTAACTTGTTTTGCTCAGTTAGGATTTGGATCCTATCGGCCCCTCTAGTGGCTCTAACAATGACATGCAACTTTATGAGATTTTTTCCCCACCAGATGGTTTCAGAGACACTCGGTGACCCAGTTCAAGATATATCAGCATTAGGGGTGTAACGGTACACGTATTCATACTGAACATTTTTGGTATGAGTCTTTCGGTTTGGTAAGCACGTGTACCGAACAAATCATCTTTTTTTTTTCAGGAAATTCAGACAATTTAGCAGCTCTTTAACACCTCAGTTCTGAAGGCAGCGTGGAGTGCAATCAGTCCTTCCTCTTTACTAGTTTTAATGTGAAATAAACACTAATGACTATAGAGGGCTTTGGGTGTACAGCAATACACAATAAAGCTCTATATAAATGCATTATTCATTTATAAACATGAATTAACATCTCATGCCTCATGTAATCGCACAATCAGTGTTTCACTTGCGGAAAGATGCGATTAAAGCGGCTTGCCAACAAAATGTCACGTAGCATGTCATTTACCTCAGGCAAGACATCAGTGTCCACATTTCATCAGATAAATGAAGTCTAGAGAAGAGCATTTCACAAAATATTAGCCAATATACTCATTATTGTATATTTTACTTTACCTGTTCGTGATGTCTTAATGATTATTTAATGTTGGCTATATTTCAATAAATCTCTTATGAAACAGCCACTGTGTAAATTATTATTTTTCAACAGCAAATATAAATTGTATATTAAGGTAATTTACATGTTTGCATACAATGTTTTAATTTGAGTGTTACTTATTGTAGTTAAAAATAAATAGTAATTGCGTTTTATGTTTGAGCTCTGTTGTTAATTGTAATATTATAGTTGGCCTAATATAAGGCTATATTCACTGCAGGCAAATGTGGCCCAAAACAGATATTTTTTTGCTCTCACGTTGTCACGATGCACACACGAGGAGGAAACAGGAACAGGCAGACGAGGAGTAAACTCAAATAATAGTCTTTAATGTAGACAAACAAGGCTGGACAGGACAAGGCAAGGCTGACACAGACAGGAACACCGGGGAGTAACGAGTAGACCAGACAACACGAAACTGAACGGGCAGGAACTAATATACACCAGATGAGGATCTGATGACGTGCAGGTGTGCTTGATGAAGGCTCAGGTGAAAACAGGTGCGGGCGTGCGTGTGATAGGTGGAAGACAGACAGATCTGTGACACACGTGACTCAGATCTGTTTTTGTCATGACAGTGTGAACAATGTGACAGGGTAATAAACTAATCTATTTCTTTAAAGTACTAGTTTTGTGTACTAGAAAACCTGTCATGTCCGGTGCTGAATGCATGGCAGTGCTTAAGTTAAATGCGGATTGTTAAATAATACAATAATGTTAAAACATGTGCTCTTATCATTCTGTGGACAAAATCCTGTGAACTTGGCCCCAATAGGGAGCTTTATATGCACATGTGTGCTCCCCTGTTTTCAATACAGCTCATCTTCCCACTCATTAAACTATGACCTTTACTGCAAAAAGAAAGTCACTGCGACACTCAAGTGTTTGAACTGAGACAATACAGTGATCTGTCGTGACAAATTGAAGAGCCACAAAACGATATTTGTTTGAATTTCTTTTTAAAATGACCAAATTTAAAAGTTGAGGGTACCGAGACCTTGTTTCATTTCAGAAGTAACCTGCTCCGTCTTCTCTGTCGGTGTGTTGTTAGCTTCCTCTTTGCTCTGCGATGTATTTTTCACTGCGTGAGAACATGTGTGTAGTGTGAGAGCACAATTGACCTATAGGTAAGCCCTAACCCTAATGAGTGTATGACAACCAGGAAATTAACGTTTCTGTCTTCATTTGTATTGGGGTTGAATGCTTAGGGAAATTATGCTCTGTTTTGTTTAGATTCAGGACATTTAATGAAATAAATTATATTGCCATCCTCTCAGGATACCTGGAATCAGTGATACAAGTACCTCAGGCACATCGTTTTTACATTTTTGAAGCATAAACCCCATAAAACCGATGCAAGCTTCAGATCTTCCCATGTTTCTCTATGGCGCTGAAACCTAAAGATGTTCGAATTCTGCTCCCCTTGCAACGCATACTCGACACTCATTGGCTAGTCTGCATTCGAGGGGAGGGGCTTACGGATAGGCCAATTGTATGTCGGCATAGCTACGGTAATTAAGGATGGGCGGTTTTGCAAACGGTCAATTCCGCCCTGACGAGAGACAATTAAAAGATTTTACATACCCAAAGTTATCAAGATAGTAGCGAAAAGTATTCGAAGTACAGTCATGTGTCAGAAGTCATATGTATTAGAGTGACAATGCCACAAGCAAAAGAGGAGGGATCAAGTTTAAAAACTCTGCTTTCTTTTGTCACATCCTTGTCTTTATTTTTTCATATTTCCTGCGCATAATTTCACTGGAGCAGCTGATTTCACTTCTGCACCCGATCGCACTAAATATACTCATAACCGCTTACTTCATATCTTCCGTGTTTACCTCCGTATGACGGCGCGCGATGCAAGTGTAGCCAAATCTACATTTTATCTGCGGAATTGGGCCACTTTTTCCTCTGTTGACACAGGATGTTTTTCAACTTTGTGGTTTGACGTGACCCCACTAATGTGATATTTACCCCCTGAACATGATTGGGCTAGTTTTGAGTAACAATTGGGAGGATTTTGAAACAAAACAATCTTCACATAAACCCATTATAATAAATATCATATTTGCATGTGCCCTTCAGCAGAAATACACAGAAATTGAAATTGAAGTAATCAAACACTAAATTATAAATTAAACATAGATGAATCCTTAAAGCTATGAATGCTATTGATTTCCTTTTTTTTTGATGAACAGACATCACAGCAGCTGGTTATTAGTTTCTCACTCGAAGTCCATTCAATTATCAAAAAAAGTGTTAATGCGTTTAAATTTTGCAACACCAACCCTGCGATACTAAAGCAAGAGCTCAAGCTTAGCTGGTTGTTATAGACCTCCTTCAGATTCTAGCTGTGTTTTACATTATATAATGGATTCATTGGCCTCTCTGGATTACAAGGAACTGATCGTAATAGGTGATTTTAATTTGAATTGGACTCATTCAATAGCTTTGTGATATTCGTAATCTTTTTCAATTGGTAGATACACCCACTAGGCCTAATTTGAAATTCCCAGAAAAATCTACATTAATAGATCTTGTCTTTACAAACGTCCCGCTTACATATGCTTCGGTTTCTGTATTCGCAAATTATGTCAATGATCACTGTGTTGTGAAGGGAAGGTTCACATATTAAGTATCTGAGTAAAACGTTAAAGAAGTTAGGGTTTTATTTGGGAAATAAGTCATGTTTCCCATTAAATGTGAGGAAAAAAAATAGTGTCTGCTACATTTCTACCGATTCTCGATTATGGGGATGTGGTTTACCAGCATGCCCCCTCTTATCTTCTTTCTTCCTTGGATGATTTGTACCTTTGTACCTTGGGTGCTCTGAGATTTATAACTGATTCTACATGTTTAACCCATCACTGTGAATTATGTGAAATAGTTGCATGGCCTTCTTTGAGAATTCGGAGAAAAATGCATTGGCACTTGTTGATGTATAGACAATTTTGGGTAATTTGCCAAATTATCTCTGTTGTTTTATACAAAGGACTTTGTTTGTAAATCATTCATTACGTTCTCAATCAAATTATAATCTCTGTGTGCCCTTTGCCAGAACTGAGCTTGGTAAAACCTCTTTTAAATATGCTGCCACCTCAGATTGAAACCTTCTCCAAAAGGAGATGAAGTTACAAAACTCGGTGTCTTATAAGTTAGTTTAAGTCCTTACTATGTAATCTAGAAAGTACGATGGCGTTTTAGTGCCACATAAAAAAAAAAAAAAAATCTAAGATTACGAGATTAAAGACGAAACTACGAGAATAAAGTCGAAACACTACGAGAATAAAGTCGTAATATTTCGAGAATAAAGTCGAAACACTTCGAGAATAAAGTCGAAACACTACGAGAATAAAGTCGTAATATTTCGAGAATAAAGTCGAAACACTTCGAGAATAAAGTCGAAACACTACGAGAATAAAGTCGTAATATTTCGAGAATAAAGTCGAAACACTTCGAGAATAAAGTCGTAATATTTCGAGAATAAAGTCGTAATATTTCGAGAATAAACTCGTAGTAATACGATATTAAACTCCTAATATTTTGAGAAAATCACAGAATTGCTAGAAACAATGGATGTGGAGGATTTGGTTAAATCCTACTTTAGATTAGGATTTAGCAATAAGGAAATTCTTTGTCTTTTGGCGCATCGGCACGAAGTTATAATTAGTAAAAGGACACTGCAGCGGTTATGTAGGAAACTTAATTTATTCAGAAGAAGAAATCAGACAGACATTGAGGAAATTGCCTCTTTTGTGCAGTCTGAGATGGCGACCAGTGGTCGATTCCAAGGATATCGATGGTTACATCTGCGTGCTATTCGAAGAGGATATGTTGTTTCTCATGAGACTATGAGGATGGTGATCAAAGAAATCGACCCTGAAGGAGTTGAACTTCGGCGCGCTCGACGTCTCCGAATATGCCATAATGCCACAACGCGTTAGGACCCCGGCTGAAGTACTGGCGACGTCGTTATTTTTCTTCTGAATAAATTAAGTTTCCTACATAACCGCTGCAGTGTCCTTTTACTAATTATAACTCCGTGCTGATGCGCCAAAAGACAAAGAATTTCCTTATTGCTAAATCCTAATCTAAAGTAGGATTTAACCAAATCCTCCACATCCATTGTTTCTAGCAATTCTGTGATTTTTCTCAAAATATTAGGAGTTTAATCTCGTATTACTACGAGTTAATTCTCGAAATATTACGACTTTATTCTCGAAATATTACGACTTTATTCTCGAAATATTACGACTTTATTCTCGAAATATTACGACTTTAATCTCGAAATATAACGAGTTTATTCTCGAAATATTACGACTTTATTCTCGTAGTGTTTCGACTTTATTCTCGTAACATTTCGACTTTATTCTCGTAACATTTCGACTTTAATCTCGTAATCTTAGATTTTTTTTTTTTTTTTTTATGAAAGCAAATGAACAGTGTGTAAATGTTTCTAACTGGTTATATGTTGTTATTTGTATATGCAAACTCGCCTGACTATCTTGGCCAGGACGCTCCTGGAAAATAGATTTTAATCTCAGTGAGTCTTTTCCAGGTTAAATAAAGGTATTTAAACAAGCCCTCTGAAGGACTTTTTAAGCATTGCGCGCAAAAAAAGTGTGAACCACTGAAAGAATCAGACACACAGATATCAAGAATCAGCATATGAATCTGAACAATGATGACAATCAACATTAACAGATCAACTCTGAACATAAAACCAGCTAAAGTCACAACAAAACAACAGCAAAATAAAAGCAATAAGACAATTCAACGAAATGATTCATGTCACATTGCTTGCCGGGCGTCAAGGAGGAGTTTTGTATAATGGTGGCTCCCATCATGCACTTCAGCATGAAGCTTTATGTTGATTGTTATCATTGTTGATATTCATGATAGCTGTGTGTGTCTGAATAATACAGACTTGTGTTTTTAAACTGAAATGATCTGATGTTCACGACACATCTGGATCACATTCTGTGGCATCACTGGGCTGCAATGTATATTACATATCATGCAATATATAATTATATCACAACTTCCATCATAGTGTATCAAATTTTACTCATAATTATGTTGCTATCAACTACATCAAGTGATATATTTAGTTTTCAAGAGTCTGTTTTCTTCTTTCTTCACAGATTTACCCAGATCTACACTGACTGTGACACCAGACAGACCTGTATTCACTGGAGAGACAGTCAATCTGAAGTGTGCGATTGAGTCTTACAGTAACGGATGGAGAATTGACCAAACACATGGCTGGAGATATGAGTGGTATAAAGAAAGTGGAGAAAATCCAATGTCACAAACGGCTGATCATTACACTGTAAATGAAAACACTCTCAGTATTGCAAAACCTGTTGCATCTGATCAGGGTCAGTACTGGTGTAGAGGGCAGATAAGATCAGTCTCATCACAATCAAGATCTTCTGTTTATCTCTCTGTGAAAGGTGAGTTGAATATCACTGTCCTCATAAACTCACTCTACTACATGAACATGGGATTCAGACGTGACACTGAATCTATACGCTCCTGAAATTCCTCAGCAGAACATAAAACATCATTACGTTTAAGAAAATAAACAACAAAAAACACATTCACTGTAAGTCTCATGATTGCTTTTGATGATTTAATGTTGAATCAAATGAAAGAGATTCTTGGTGAAGCTGATTTAATGTGAATACAGGATTCATGAGTGTCTGTTGTTCTGTAACCTGGTGTTTTCAGTAAAACCAAGTGCAGTTTATAGCTTATTTAAACAAGACAATAAAAGTAAATCCAGCAATGAACAAGAAAAACCAAATGCAGGAACTGAAACAAATGCACATGATACATTCACATAAGACCAGACAATAAAGAAGAGAAACACTGGAGACCATACAGACAAGAAGAGACAGGTGTAGGCAATGAGTAGACATGGTAACAGAGGATGGTAACTACGGAAACAAATGAGGTAGGCAAGGCAACAAGGGAAACAAGAACTAAACACAGGAAGTGAGCATCGAAACAAATGGACACAGAAAAAAACTTCAGCATAAAAGTCCTTAAAACACAAGACCATAATCATGGATAATAACAACGTGTATCATTTATAGATTAACCAAATAGATTTAATTTAGCATAAAAAATGTTGCATAAAAAATAATGGGTCCAGAAGGTCACACATTTGAGCTTTCATGTCGATAAATGTATTACTAAACAATTACATAAAATGCTGTCTATTATTTAATAAAATTCTACATTCAAAACATCTTATATTTATGTAGTCAAAATGAAGCATATTTTTCTAATATAATTCAGTGTTTTAATTAGCAGAGTCATGAATATTTATATCCTGGTGTCTCTATCGTCCTTTGCTTGAGGGAGAAGCACCAAACTAAAGCCTATTCAAGACAATCCTGATGTAACACCAAATTTACCATTTTAATTAACATACATTTTTGTTCACTGTTGTCATATGCCTAATAATTAAATATGACACTTGCCATTTTAATTCTATTTTAGTTTTGTTTAAAGTATGATATTGTGAGATCAGTGTCATGTATCAAACCAAATCATGACATGAGCATATAGTTATAGACAATATTATTAACTGATGTTTATTTTAGTAACTGTCACTATGGTTACAGGTGATAATAAGAGACGTTTGTCTGAGAACGAGACAGAGCCACAGCCTCCAATAAACACTCAGATCAGAAAAAAATGACATAAAATATTAACAACATAGTTTTGTAAAACATTTACAAAACATTACTTTCACTGTAAGTGCTGTTTGATTCACTATTTGTTTTTTGTGATTTCTTCACAGATTCACCCAGATCTACACTGACTGTGACACCAGACAGTCCTGTATTCACTGGAGAGACAGTCAATCTGACGTGTGTGATTGAGTCTTACAGTAACTGGAGATATGAGTGGTATAAAGACAGTGTAATGTTACAGACGTCTGTAAACAGAGACACTCTCACTATCAGAGGAGTGAATGAGTCTGATCAGGGTCAGTACTGGTGTAGAGGACAGAGAGATAAAAGACCAAAATCATCACAATCAAGATCTTCTGTTAATATCTCTGTTAATGGTGAGTTGAATATCACTGTCCTCATAAACTCAGAAACATTTCAGCTCAACAACAAAAATGGTTATATTGCAAATTTAATTCAGACTGAAAGTTTGATCAAATGTTGAAGAAATGTTTTTGTGGTTGATGATTATTATATATGCATATTTTAGTAAATGTAGTCAGTCTTTGGATAAACTGTATTCTGTTCTCAGTTCATCTCAGGCGTCGTAGGATGGGATTCTGTTCACAGTTTACACACTATAAACTACAGACACAGTGAGAGTCGTACAGTTCTGTGCTGTGCTAACCAAACACCTCAATCTGAACAGATCTTTAAAACACTAGACATCATACACTTATTGACTTTGTAAATAGTGACAGAGGAAAACTGGCCGTTATACACTAAACAACAAACGAGTATACACTTGCGCCTTGTTGCCAGAAGACACTTGACAAATAAAAATAACATGTGCTCTAAAATGCACATGCTAGCAACATAAGAGCAACATGCTAATAATGCTAAAAACATGCTAGCAACATGCTAATCATGCTAGCAACATGCTAGCAACATGCTAATCATGCTAAAAACATGCTAGCAACATGCTAATCACGCTAGCAACATGCTAGCAACATGCTAATCTTGCTAAAAACATGTTAGCAACATGATAATCACGCTAGCAACATGGTAACAACATGCTAATCACGCTAGCAACATGCTAATAATGTTAAAATCATGCAAGCAACATGCTAATCACGTTAGCAACATGCTAGCAACATGCTAATCATGCTAAAAACATGCTAACAAAATGCTAATCACGCTAGCAACATGCTAGCAACATGCTAATCATGTTAAAATCATGCTAGCAACATGCTAATCACGCTAGCAACATGCTAGCAACATGCTATCAACATGCTAATCATGCTAAAAACAAGCTAGCAACATGCTAATCATGCTAAAATCATGCTAGCAAATGCTAGCAACATGCTAATCATGCTAGCAACATGCTAGCAACATGCTAATCATGCTATCAACATGCTAGCAACATGCTAATCACGCTAGCAACATGCTAGCAACATGCTAATCATGCTAGCAACATGCTAATCACGCTAGCAAAATGCTAGCAACATGCTAATCCTGCTAAAATCATGCTAGCAACATGCTAATCACGCTAACAACATGCTAGTAACATGCTAGCAACATGCTAATCACGCTAGCAACATGCTAGCAACGTGCTAATCACGCTAGCAACATGTTAACAACTTGCTAGCAACATGCTAACAACATGCTAATCATGCTAGCAACATGATAATCACGCTAGCAACATGCTAGCAACATGCTAATCATGCTAACAACATGCTAATCACGTTAAAATAATGCTAGCAACATGCTAGCCACATGCTAATCACGCTAGCAACATGCTAATCACGCTAGCAAGATGCTAGCAACATGCTAATCCTGCTAAAATCATGCTAGCAACATGTTAATCACGCTAGCAACATGCTAGCAACATGCTAGTAACATGCTAGCAACATGCTAATCACGCTAGCAACATGCTAGCAACGTGCTAATCACGCTAGCAACATGCTAACAACATGCTAATCATGCTAGCAACATGATAATCACGCTAGCAACATGCTAGCAACATGCTAATCATGCTAACAACATTCTAATCACGTTAAAATAATGCTAGCAACATGCTAGCCACATGCTAATCACGCTAGCAACATGCTAGCAACATGCTAATAATGCTAAAATCATGCTAGCAACATACTAAAATCATGCTAGCAACATGCTAATCATGCTAGCAACATGCTAGCAACATGCTAATCATGCTAAAATCATGCTAGCAACATGCTAATCATGCTAAAAACAAGCTAGCAACATGCTAATCACGCTAGCAACATGCTAGCAACATGCTAATCATGCTAAAATCATGCTAGCAAATGCTAGCAACATGCTAATCACGATAGCAACATGCTAGCAACATGCTAGCAACATGCTAATCATGCTAGAAACATGCTAGCAACATGCTAATCACGCTACCAACATGCTAGCAACATGCTAGCAACATGCTAATCATGCTAGCAACATGCTAGCAACATGCTAATCATGCATCTATCTATCTATCTATATATCAATCTATCTATCTATCTATCAATCTATCTATCTATCTATCTATCTATCTACTGACTCTATCTATCTATCTACTGACTCTATCTATCTATCTATCTATCTATCTATCTCTCTATCTATCTATGCTAGCAACATGCTACTCACTTTCTAATCATGATGGCAACATGCTAGCAACATGCTAATCATGCTAAAATCATGCTAGCAACATGCTAATTATGCTAGCAACATGCTAGCAACATGCTAAACATGCTAAAATCACGCTAGCAAAATGCTAGCAACATGCTAATAATGCTAAAATCATGCTAGCAACATGCTAGCAACATGTTAATCATGCTAGCAACATGCTAGCAACATGCTAATCACGCTAGCAACATGCTAGCAACATGCTAATCATGCTAAAATAATGCTAGCAACATGCTAATCACGCTACCAACATGCTTGCAACATGCTAATCATGTTAAAAACATGCTAGCAACATGCTAATCATGCTAAAATCATGCTAGCAACATGCTAGCAACATGCTAATCATGCTAGCAACATGCTAACAACATGCTAATCACGTTAGCAACATGCTAGCAACATGCCAATCATGCTAAAATCATGCTAGCAACATGCTAATCACGCTAGCAACATGCTAATCATGCTAAAAACATGCTAGCAACATGCTAATCACGCTAGCAAAATGCTAGCAACATGCTAATCATGCAAAAATCATGCTAGCAACATGATAATCATGCTAGCAACATGCTAATCATGCTAAAAACATGCTAGCAAAATGCTAATCACACTAGCAACATGCTAGCAACATGCTAATCATGTTAAAATCATGTTAGCAACATGCTAGCAACATGTTAATCACGCTAGCAACATGCTAATCACGCTAGCAACATGCTAGCAACATGCTAATCACACTAGCAACATGCTAATCACGCTAGCAACATGCTAATCACGCTAGCAACATGCTAATCATGCTAGCAACATGCTAGCAAGATGCTAATCACGCTAGCAACATGTTAGCAACATGCTAATCATGCTAAAAACATGCTAGCAACATGCTAATCATGCTAAAATCATGCTAGCAACATGCTAATCATGCTAGAAACATGCTAGCAACATGCTAATCATGCTAGCAACATGCTATCAACATGCTAATCATGTTAAAATCATGCTAGCAACATGCTAATCATGCTAGAAAACATGCTAATCATGCTAGCAACATGCTATCAGCATGCTAATCATGCTAACAAAATGCTAGCAACATGCTAGCAACATGTTAATCATGCTAAAATCATGCTAGCGACATGCTAGCAACATGCTAATCATGCTAACAACATGCTAGCAACATGCTAATCATGCATCTATCTATCTTCAAACTGCTAGCTTTTAAAACTAAATAAAAGGTCAGACTTTCACAAGCCAACTTCAAAGTTTGTTCACAAACTTTTGTTTCTAGTTACATATTACTGCAGTTTCCAAAAGAAACAAACACTAGAGGCAGTAAACCTCAGACACCTTTTACTACTTTTCACACAAATGTACAGAGTTTTGATTAATAAAGCGTAATTTTCACACAACTACTTGAAGAATAACATGTTACGACTTCAAAACAATATTAATATGCTGGGAGATTTGAAAACTGATGCTTTTTACCGTTATCATCGCACATATCCAGCCTCGTATCTATGAGTTTTCATAGACGGTAAGTTTGTTCTGTAGATCACGGAGTACGGAGACGTGTTTAGGAGGCGAGGCGCTCCGGTTCAAATCCTGTGTATTCACGGTTCGACAAAGCAGTTCAAATCTGCAAATAAGGAAGTTGAAATATCACGGTTGCATCAACAAATCCGTTTTTATATCAGTTTTGAATTTGTTAACAGTATCGGGTAGGTTTAGGGTTGGGTTTTGGTGGATAGAGCATCAATTTTTAGGGACAGACCCCAGATATTTGAATTCTGAACCACCGCTATATGTAGCAACGTAATAAAAGCACAACAATATGTAACTATATCTATATAAAAAATAGAGTGTAAATGTTGCTTTGCTCATTCATTCTTTGTGCTGTAATGTAAAATGAAAAGATGTTATTCTTATCCAATAATCAAATACTTATGTGACAAATCATTCAAACTTCAAAGATAAAAGTTCATAGTTTATTTAATGCATCCTGTGTTATGAATGAAATGTATGTTTTCTGAATGACAGTGTTATAATGAAGCTTGTTTCGAGACCTATATGAAGTGTTTTGTTGGTCTGAGTGAGTTTTGGAGGCGAGATCAACTGTTTGGTCAAGATTCGTGTTGGTAATGCAGACTGTATGAACAGTTATGAAAATGTGGCTTCAGTATTTAACAATGCTTGTTGCTATGTTTTTTAAACTGTAAGACCGCCTCATGTTTTATGTATAAAGCGCCTTTTACAAGCCCAGATAAGCAGTGAAAGCAAGCATGGAACTGGAAAATGAGGCACACAATCAAATAACACAGCATGTTGTAAATAAGTGAGTTTTGAGATCTGTTTTAAAGAGACAGTAAGAAGTTTGTTCCAGAGCTTCAGCTTAGCATCTGTTTATAGTGCAGGGGGCGGGACGCTTCAGATTCTAGAGAGCATTTGATTGGACAGAAAGTTTGATAAGAAGCTGAAGTTCAGGGTGATGTCATCAAAATCTCTGATTCATATTGACGAAAGAGAGAGACTTTACGTTTTGAATGCTTATATCTCATATTTTGTCCTATCTGTGCCTGAAAAACATAACTTCATAAGGTTACAGATTATTTAAAATAACAAAAAATTCTTAAACCATTTCTCAATAATTAAAGTAATATTTTGCCCCAAAAACTCATATTTTTAGAAACCTGCATGACTTTATTCCCTGGAACACAAATATCATTATAATTAAATATACTGGCTGCTCTTTTCATTATAATGACAGTGAATGACGACCAGCGCCTCTTAAAAATGACACAAATCACCAGTAAATTATTGATATGTCTCTTACACAAAAAAGTAGTTTAACATATTTACGTCTTTATAACAGCATGAAAATATATTTTTTTTTTCTGAGAACACATCAGATGTATATGAACAGTTACTGTATTGAGTTAACACTGAATCTACAAACTCCCAAATGTAAAGTCTGAGATTATATGTAAAGATCATACGGATATAATAATTCAATGTTTGTCTCACCATTGGTTATTTGTGTGTTTTTATCTTGATCAGATTTACCCAGATCTACACTGACTGTGACACCAGACAGTCCTGTATTCACTGGAGAGACAGTCAATCTGAAGTGTGTGATTGAGTCTTACAGTAACTGGAGATATGAGTGGTATAAAGACAGTGTAATGTTACAGACGTCTGTAAACAGAGACACTCTCACTATCAGAGGAGTGAATGAGTCTGATCAGGGTCAGTACTGGTGTAGAGGACAGAGAGATGAAAGACCAAAATCATCACAGGACAGTAACCGGATAAATCTGTCTGTTAATGGTGAGTAAATACTGTGATAAACACTAATTACCAGGCACTACAATATGATGCATTGACGCACTAAAAATTAAGTAATTAGCGGTTTTGGGGGTTTAAACATCTGCTTTTAGGAAAGCAAGGTTTATTATAGAATGTGCTGAATGCATAATCATAAATGCTATCTTTCTGATTAAATTTATGTAATACCCCACGGGGCATGAGCGGTCTTGAAATAATTAGTGATTTTATGTACCTTTTGAAATGTTATCAAACATTTACATTTATTCATTTAGCAGACGCTTTTATCCAAAGCGACTTACAATTGAGGAATACAATAAGTGATTCATTATAAAGAGACACAGAGACACAAGAAGTGCTTGTCATATAAAGTTTCAGGCATTGTTCAGAGAAAATACTAGCTAGACAGCGCGAGGTTAAGGAAAGAAAGTTAAGTGTTTTTTTTAAGATGAAGTCAAGTGATGACAGAAGTACAGTATGTATCATACAGTACGTGACTTATGATCGGATCTGCATGTTTATGTTCTCCAGTCTCAGCAGCTTCATCTTCTTCTCTGGACACTGGTGTGGTTGTGGGATTGAGTGTTTTCTTGTTGATCTTCATCTCACTGCTGCTGCTGCTGTGGAGATACAAGAAGAACAAAGGTATGGAGCAGTTATTAACATAATTAATATGACTAAACAGCAACAACTGGAAGATATGGATTCTGAATGAAGACTCATGAGAAGATCTAAATATCAGAGTCACTGTATTCACTGCAGATACTCTTAAGTGACCATAATGCTCTCTGTTTCTATTATAGATCATCAGCGTAACATTAACCAGACATCAGTCCCAAATCAATCTGGAGTATCTCAAGAAAACTCTCCTCTACAGTCTGGTCAGACTCAATAACTAATCATTTAGATGTGATTAGATTTTTTTTGACTTCTCACCTTTTCTCCTCAAATGCTTGTTTTCTGTCCGGCAGATTCTGATCAGATCTGTGACGCTGTGACTGAAGTGAAGAAGAGAGACAAAGGTTGATTCATAAACCTTATTTAAACACATATCATTATCACATATCAACAAATATCATTTATTAAATCATACAGCCTTTCTTGTTTTAAAGGAGATCCGGAGCCATTGGCAGATGTCACATATTCAGAGATCACGGTCAAGAAAAACAAGAAAAAGATGGACAAAGGTTCAAATAAACCCTCTTAGTTTCAGCCGAACAATATGATCATTGTCAGAAACATTCATATTTTTTAATTAATAAAATATAAGTACATATTTCATTCAATTTTTTTTTCTAGATGATAGCAAGGCAGAGCCGAATAATGTGACATACTCAGAAGTCAGAAACAAAGTAAAGAAACCCAAAAGCAAAGGTGAGATCCTGTTTTTCCTAAAGTACAATATTTCCAACATTTTCTGAATGACCTCTTGACCTCTGTTCTTTATTAGATATTAATACTGCAGGACCCAGTGATATGGTTTATGCACAGATTGATTTACAGGACAAAAAGAAAACCGAGGGCAAAGGTAACACAACAAACTGCATCATCACATTTCATCAGATTTAACTCAGAATAATACACAAAATCACACACAATCACATCTGCCTGTTTTACTGCTTCTGCATTTAGACCAGAAATAAAACAGTTCTAGACAGAGTCAGATAACAACCTCTCGTTCTTCATGATAGGTGCTGGACTTCACAATATTCTGATTGAAATGAAAACTAAGGACAAACAAAGAGGTAAATCAGCAGATTACATGTGAACATGTCTAGAAAAAATATGACCTAAATATTTCAACCTGCTAATAAAATATGGTGAGAGAAACACAAAGACAAGCTTCATCACTATTACAGTCAAACCACTGATATCAAATATTAACCATCACCGTTTCTTTCTGTTTTATTATTATTCATCATTTCTGTTCTTCAGGTGCTGATGCTGGTGATGCAACTTACGCTCAACCTGTCAGGAAGAAGAATAAAGCCCGTAAGAATTATGTTTCTATGTACAGCAATATTACAATATGATTCAGATCATGTATAACTGACTATCAGATCATAATGTGCACTTGTTGTTTCAGACTGTGGCATATATTGGTTATCTTACATCATAAATCTGCTTTAAGTGATTCAGTTTCTTGTGAAGTTCACTGTGATCTTCAAACTGTAAATCATCAACAGATTGAGCTCATTATTCACATCACCTGCATCATCTTTGATCTGTTTAAAGGTCCCTGAGTGCCGTGAAGACAGCAGACGGCTAAAAGAGATTCACAGCAGCAGACACAGTAACGCTTGCATTGATCTGAGTCAACTGCTTCTGCACACGCTTGACTGAAAGACTTATGAAAGATACATATGCACTGTATTATCTCTCTAACAGTATTATTTTCCTCCAGGGAGCATTTATGTTTAACACAGTTATAGGTGAACATGATCTAAAGTTATTACATTATTATATACTGCAGCATATAACTATATGTGCAGCAACAGTATAAAATAGTGTTTGATTATTAGATTACATTTGATTATTTATGTGTTTTTTGTGTTATGATATAGTGCCTGTGCTTTTTTCAAGACAATAAGACAGATTATGTTTTTGCTTTCATTTATTTTCATGTGTACTGCTTTTTACATTCATATATTTTTTGTTATAAATGCAGTTTTTTTGTTGCCGCAGTTAATGAAGTGTGAGATTAATATTGGATAAATAAACACATGAAAACATTTCAACACTTTTGTCACAATTCTTAACCTAGAGTCATGTTTACTTATATCAATGTGTTCTTCTCGGATGCTGTAACTAAACAGTGTTCCTGTGGCATTGCGTTAGCAGCACAAAGGTTGTGGGTTCGATTCCCAGGGAACACATGTACTGATGAAAAACATGTATAGCCTGAATGCACTGTACTCGCTTTGGATAAAAGCGTCTGATAAATGTATAAATGTAAATGTAAACTGACCGACAGAGAAAACAGCATGAAGAGTATTAAAACAGATAGAAATCAAAACTCAATTCAATCTCACCCGTTCTGTCTTTGGCGTTATGAATTCATGGGGAACAGCGTGTCATCATTAGAGCGATGTCGAGATCATTTAGGTTAACTGATTATCAGACGAAATCATCAGACACTGCTGTTCGCTGAAGTCTGTTCACATTATTTTACTTTTATAAATATTTTGTAAATACAAATTTGTATTTATTATTTTTCTATTCATTCATTTACTTTTTTAATTTTTTTTATTTACTACATATTTTATGTATTACTTTTTGTATTAATTTGTGCTCATCAGCATCTGGAGAAACACAGCGCATCACTATGACAACCTTAATATAATATATTATTTATTCATCATAAAATGAATAAAGAAAGAAAATAATCACAAGCCAGACATCGTCTTTGTGACTAAGTGTGATGAGCGGCGATGTTATAAAGGGTTAAATAAATTATTACCCAGCTTTAAAACTATTCTACTAATTCACACAATCATGATTACGCCACCCAGGAATTAACACCCGGGAAATACCCACAGGTTCACCTTCTCACAGATGACCCAGAGACCTGAATACCTTGTATAAAAGTAACGCATCTTTATTAAACCATTTCTCAATTAAAATGAATCGTGTTCAATGAAAAGATATAGATTATGCACAGCAATTTCAACAAGCTGCCATGAAATACATAAAAAAACAAGAGCAGGTTCTTCACAATAGAGAGACGGCTAGACAGCGGGCTTCAATAGAGTCCGTACACAAAACCACACTTACACCCCCCAGAAAACTCACTGTAAATCCACTCCATCATTATCATGAACTCCACCGGCCTCGCTCCGTTCCCACGGCCCTTAGACCCGCTCCACTCGTCACATCAACATTACTTCAACTTACATTAAATCACTTATTTAACATTGAATCAACATAGAAAAATTATCAAATCAATCCGGCTTTTTACTCCTTTCAATCAGAGAACACGCAGGACTGAAATTATTGTGGTTTTGAATCAAAATGGCAATAACATCCTTCAGTTTACATGCAGATATATTTATTTCCCCACACTATTTGAACAGGAAAATAACATCACATTCAGATAAAAGTGATTCTTAAAAAAAAAAGTAAATACAACAAAATTTGTGGTGACTTTAAAACTTGGATTCACAGACTTGGATTATCTTATTACTAGGCCTTAGTTAAATTATGATGTTTAAACAGCTTTGATAAAAATGCCCCAAAACAATTAAAAAAACATTACTGGTGTGCGTCTTGAGACAAAGCAATGACAATGACATTTTAAGATCTGTCGGAGCAAGTTACAGCTCAAACATGCTTTTTAGTCTGGGACTAGTCTTGTGAAACTGGGGGACAGAGCTTAAGATATAATGTACATACAGAATATGAATAAATGAACGACAAAGTGACTTAAACAAATACATGGAACAGTTCATTCTGAATTTATAAAGCAAATGCCAGGAGAAGAGCTTATAAAACTTACAACTTAAAACAAATTAAACCTGCATCTGCAAACTGGAAGTAAATACAAATAAAATCTCACCATCAAAGACAGAAACACTAAAGTACCACACTCTTAAAAATAAAGCTTCTTCAAGCGATGCCATCTCTTCCTTACCTTTTTATAATCTGAAGAACCTTCTTTCACAGTGAAACAGAAAGCGTCTTCAGATGTTCTTTATAGAGCCATTTAGACAAAAAGGTTCTTCTATGGCGTCGTGAAGCACCTTTATTTTTAAGAGTACACAGACTGAAACATTACCAGTTTGCTGTTCGGGACTTGAAGCTACTTTTATGATTAAAAAAAGATGTCTTTACTCATTAAACGGATGATCTCTGAGCTTTCTCAGCTTTCACTTGCTGTTGTAAAGCATCTAAAGTATAAAAACAAACAGGATGTTAAAACTGCACAATGTAAAACATTTGATTAGTACAGTGTATAACTGAAAGAACGCGGGTCATAAATATTTGGAAATGTGACTTAATGTACTACAAAATTAAGTGCAAATGTTTACATTCAAGTTAAAACAGGGTGGAATCAATTTTAATACAATTTAATTAATTTTAATATAGACATTTTTAGCACCTGTAGACATGCTTTCATATTACTTTGAAACCCTGAATATAAAGCATATTTCATGTTTGGAATAAATTGGATTATTCACTTTCCACAACAACAGCTCAACAGTGCCCCCTATTCTTAAGATGTGCTACCTTGTGAATCGATACCCCCACGGCAGCATTTCCACCATGCGGATAAACTAATTATTGCAAAAAATTGTAATGCGCATGTGCGACCTGCGTGTACATTACGCGCATTTTTTTTGTTGATGATGAAACATTTTTATCATGCGCACATTACGCTGTCCCTCACGTATAGTGAAGTATACTTTGTCCTTAAGATATTTAAGACTTTTAATGGATTTAAATTTAATCAAACTGAATTTAAGACCAAAGTACCCACTTACCACGCATATCTTGGAGCCAGGTGTGTCTAAATTGAGTTTTTGTTTTGTTCATGCTGATCTTTCGGTCTCCTACTGCTCAGTTCATCTGAGATGCCGGCTCATTGGTTAGAGTACAGCCCAGCATCCTAATACGTGCCTCAACTGATGCTCCGCCAACAGCAAAACAGCCAACCTAAAAGTGTGTCAGGAACATATTTGCACAAATCACATGGATTAAAGCAACAAAATGATTCTGACTGAAAATTTTCCACGGCCGAAACCCATTCCACAGCCATACCTGTCTCACACCCAGTTTAAGAGCCGTGTTTCTTTTCTTGTAATTAGGAGCACTTGTCCATCTAATGTAAGAAATTTAGGACCACCTTCTAATCAATAATAAAACAATTCTGATAAAAAATGTGCCTTCTTAATACAAGGTGACATTTGACAAACTGCACTTTCTTTTTAACTTTGTAAATGCATTTTGTTCTCATTGTATTAAATGTATGCAGTGTTTCCTCAAGGACGATTTATGGGCACTTACAATTTAATTTAACTAAAAAATACAAGTAAATAGTAAATAATAAAATAATAACAAAAAAATTATTACAATCAATAGCACGGACAAAAACAATAAAAATATAATTTTTTTAAGTTAGGTCTAACTATAATCTATTAAACTGTAAATAACACTGGATAGTCTCCACTGTATAATGAAAGACAGCAGCAGGTTTATTTAGGCCGCTGTCTCTTTAAGACCTCATGCATGGATCTAATATGTTACACATGACTCTATGCCTTCCTTTTCTTTTTAGGAGCGCTTGTTCTCCTAATTTAAACAATTTAGTATCACCTTCTAAACAATAATTAAAAATTTGCCTTCCTAATACGAGGTGACATTTGACTCCTTAAAGTGATTTACCGGGGTATTCTCATTTTACCTTTGCAATGGCATCATTTTAATCTGTCAAATTCAAAACTGTATGGTTATAAGCTTTTAAAAAATATATATTTAAAACAATATAATATGAAGAAGAATAAGACAATAAGTGACCAATCATATGAAATTAGTATGAATAAAAATGAATTTGTACTACAGAGGTGGCACAGAAGAACACAACAGTGGCTTGTAGTTATAAGTACATTTTCAGACGTTTAATGAGGCTCAGATGTGGCATGAGTGCAATTAAATTCATAGATACATGTGGAGATTAAAGTTTGAAATATACAATTTTGAATACAGAAATAATTAAATAACTGAAATGAAACACTAAAAATTAAACCGAACCACCAGCAGCTGGCGGCAAGTCACGGATCTTTTTCACTGAATCATTCATTCAATTGATTCGTTCTGGAACATTTCCAACATTTCAACTCAACAACCAAAATGGTTCTCTTTCTAATTTAATTCAAACTGAAAGTTTGATCAAATGTTGAAGAAAAGTCGTTGTGGTTGATAATTATTATACATACATATTTTAGTAAATGTAGTCAGTCTATGGATAATCTGTATTCTGTTCTCAGTTCATCTCAGGCGTCGTAGGCTGGGATTCTGTTCACAGTTTACACACTATAAACTACAGACACAGTGAGGATTGTACAGTTGTGTGCTGTGCTGACCAAACACCTCAATCTGAACAGATCTTTAAAACACTAGACATCATTCACTTATTGACTTTGTAAATAGTGAGAGAGGAAAACTGGCCGTTATACACTAAACGACTGAGTGTACACGACTCACAGAAACATGCGCCTTGTGCCAGAAGACACTTGACAAATAAAAATAATGTGTCTTAAAAATATTAAGAGTGCATTATCTACAGGATTAGAATAAAATATTTAAATCAAGACGTTGACATTTATGTATTTAATGGCAAAATAAGGGTGAACTGTCCCTTAAATACAGACCTAAGGGGAGGTGGAATAAATATGAGACTGAGATGAGATTATTTATTTCAATGTTTTGAAAGTCTTTAGGAGATTCATAATTGCTCAATAATGTGCTTGTTTTTCAGTGTCACGTTCAGATCAGATTTCTGTCTTCAGCATCCTCAGTTTTCTTCTGGCAGCTTGTCCGTATCTGCTGTCGACAGTCGTGCTGCTGTTCAAATACTACAGAGCGAGAGGTACAACATCTGTCTGATCCGTGTCTCCTCTGAGTGTCTTTTCTCAAACATTCACATTCACTGACAGACAGACCTTTACTCTCTGTCTTTATCTGTTATATAGATCATTATTTACATGCTGCTCATTCATAAACAATAACTGCCGTGGAAACAAAACAGAAAGTGTCGACTTGAAATAAATGTTCTGTGTGTGTATGTGTGTGTGTGTGTTTATGTGTGTGTGTGTGTTTCACAGTCACGTCTACTGAAGACCACTCCGTAACAGACACAAGACACAACAAACAAAACCTGTTCAATAAAAATGATCAAATATCAGCGTTGAGATGTTTCTGCTCACAAACATCATCATTTTAACCTGATTGTCAATAAAAGCTGAGACAGAGACATCAATAATGTCTGATAATAAAACTATTGAATGTGAAGAATGGGTTCATTATTATATTTTAACTGGACAGACCTCCACCAATAAGACTGAGTGATTTTTATAATTAAACTAAGCATATAAATATCATCTTACTAAGACTTATTATCGAGAGAGTAAATACTGATATTTATGTCATTTTATGTAAGTTATCTGCTAAACTGTTATAAATCTATTTTATTTGCATCGCAATCATCAGAGTTTTGGCCATAAATAAAAATTGCATCTCAGCATAAATATTTTTTCTTTCTTTCTCCCTCTTCTCTAGTCTGAGCTTCTCACTATATCATAATACGAGCTATAATAAAACTGATGAATTCATTATGAAACTTGTTTTCTTTGTTTTTGTCAAAATGTTAAATAAACTATACTATTTCTAAATATTTTGTCTGACTATAATTTCATAATTTTAGGCTTTACAGGGTTAAATATATGCTTTCTCTTCTCATAACTTTCACATTCATATATCACATGTTCTACTGTGTCTACAAGCCCTAGTTATTGTGACATCTTCCTATTTATTTCTACAACAGTTATTTTTGCATCTAACAGTTTCTTAATTTGATATAAATGACTTCCTTTAGTGTCTGTACAAGCACACAACTCATTATTACACACATTACACAAGTATTTGATCAAATAACCTACTGTCATGACTGCAAATGATCCGGAGAAAAGAGAACATTACGTGAACATACATATGAAATTATAGTTATAGAAATACAATGTGTCTGTGTGAAACAATAACATCTTGACATTATTATTATCAAAGACACATGAGGGATTTATACTTTTGTAAAGCAGAGAGAAAAATCAATATTCAGAGTGAATTGTTGAAATTAAAGACTATCGTAAAATGATAAAAGACTTTAAATCTTATTATGGGAGGGAAATATATAAAAATAACTTAGTTTGAATGTTTCAGTGATTTAATCAGTAAATCACATTAATAGTAAAATACCACAAACATTATAAATAACACAATGCTATAATCAGTACCAGGATATATAACGATAGTTACTTTCTTTTAGGAGAAGCAGAGAGAGATTGCACAATGTAATATCAAGCTCTGTTAAAGACAGTATGGTGTCTCTTAAGAGAGTCTTTGTGTCTCTGATCAGATCAGATGAGATTTACTTGGAGTGTGTTTGGTCACAGTCTTGGTTTCCTCAGACACGGTGTGTTTACACTGGACATTAAATAAAGCAATATAAGAAAACAAATCATTTAAAAAAGACGTTACAAATATTATTGTGAGTTGCTTGAACAATGCCAGAAGGTCGAATAAGTTTGGGGTCAATTGTGAGTACGTGAAATATCTTATAATAAAACAAGGCATTATTAGAGAGAGACTAATAGCACAGTTTAAAAGCACAAAAGAGGACCAAGCAATAAAATAAATAGTTGATTTGACAAGTAATAATGTAATGAATCAGCAGGACAAACTCAGATTACAGTTAGATGAGATGTATGAATATAAAGCCAAAGGGGCATTTGTGACGTCCAGAGGTAGATGACCTGAAGAAGGGGAGAAAAAACAGGTATTTTTTTAAATTTAGAGAAAAGAAACAATGAGCTGAATTCTGCGTTAAAACTCTGTATAAATGCGGATATAACTGACGATCTTGTTAATTTCTGTAAAGGAATTTTTCCTTATGTGTGATGATTGGGAAGTGATAGAGGTAAGGAAACGCAGATGGTCAGGGGGTCAAGGGGGCATTTGCCTCCCTTTAACTAGTATAACCATTAATAGATAAACAAACTGGTATCCCTCCTGTAGGGGAGGGAAGAAAGAAGGCCTTGAAGGAAAGGACTATAAAACAGGCTGGCACTGTAACTCCTTATCTCTCCTCACTGACTCACTGTATGTGTATTGGTGACGAGGATCTCTCTTGCAGGAGAATAAATACCTTTATTACTATAATTTGGACTCAGAGTTGTCTCTTACTCAGTGATGATGTTTGTTAGAAAGAAATTGCCACAACAATTTGGTGTCAGAAAGTGGGATTCCTTGGACGTGACTTCTGGACCTGACAGCGGACGGAGGCTGATCACCTTGGAGCTGAAAGTTCCAACCCTACCTCGCAAAAAAGATTCAGAGACGAGGGACCGTTTCCGCTGTTGGGACCGGAGGGATCGACCACTAGAATCAAAAAGAACCCAGGTGGCACAAAACGACATCTCTGGTAAGAGTCAATTAAATTCAGTTTAATTAGGGGGGAAAGAGTGAAATTGAACCATATTGGCTGAAAACTGTTTCTGTGGTAGAGTAATCTGGGCACGAACGTTCAGATAGGTAACCTGAGATTAATTTGAGATCTGTACGGATCAAGAGGGTTTCAAACAGGTACCGAGGACTCTGGGCACGAACGTTCAGATAGGTAACCTGAGATTAATTTGAGATTTGTGCAGATCAAGATAGGTTTCAAACAGGTACCGAGGTTAATTGGGGTTAGCTAAAAATCGAAAGATTTTGGTAAATCACAATTAAGAGGGCACTGATTGTGCAACCCGACCGATTGCGGGATAAGAGAAAATCGGATCTGCTGGAGACGTCTAGCAGATTAAAGAGACGCGCGTGAGTAAATCCACAGAAAGCAGAAAACAGCCAGTATGGGGAAGTCTCAGAGCAAGCTTGTGAAATATGATACACCGGTGTACTACAAAAAAAAACAAAAAAAACATTATGGTCAGAAATGTATGCAAGATATTGAAAAATCCCCCAGTTGAAAAATCCCTATTGAAAAATCCCTCAGATATTGAAAAATTAATCAAGCATCATGATTTTCCCGAAGAGGGAACATTGAGCCTCACAAGACTGAAAGTGGTGAGGGACTCAGTTGAACAAAGTAGCGAAAAACAACCAGGTTGTTGTTGCAAATGTGTTAAACATGTATGTAAAAAATGTGAACAAACAGTAGATTGTTGGCTCAAGGAAGTAGATAAAAGAGAAAGAAAGCAAGTGCAGAAAGAGTTAGCAGGAAGGAAAAATGAAAAGTGTGAAAGTCTATCTGTATGTGTGTCTGCACCACCAGAACCGACTAACCCACAGTGTGTTTGTGTTTCCCACATGAAAATGCGGTGAGGTCGGCACCGCCAGAGTACAAAACACACATCTACCCAATGGCTCAGCTGGATGCATTGAAATTCGACCCCGACCTCGACTGTTCTCCGCCAAGACAACTGCAGCAGGACGCACAAGCACGAGCAGCGCGAGACGCTGAACAAACAGAGCAAGCAGCGCGAGATGCTGAACAAACAGCACGAGAGGCAGCGCAAGCAGCGCAGGCAGCGCAGGCAGCGCAAGAAATGTGGACTGTGTGCAAGTAATGAACATGACTTTTCTAGCTGCACGAAGTGCAGGTTGTGCAAGAACCATGGACACTGGGCACAGGATTGTCCAGAGGCGCGGAAGGCGGATTGAAACGAGAGGAACGGAGAACAGGAGAGGAGAGGGCGGGTGACAGGCATTCAGCCAGCTACGAAAAAGGGAAGTAAAAATTTATTGACAAACACACACAACACGCTCACATACACTGATTCAAATACTGCTCTTTGCAATGAAGAAAATGCTTGCAACCCTTTATGTGTGACTGCTGAAGGTTTGAATACTGCTCTTTGCAATGAAGAAAATGCTTGCAACCCATTATGTGTGACTGCTGAAGTTTTGAATAATGCTGTAACTGATGAATGTCTGAGAATGTACAAAAGTTCGGGGTTTTTAAGGCTACCGAGATATCCCATGTTAGTTAACGGGACAATGATAGACTTTATGGTTGATTCGGGAGGAGCTCGATCCACCATAAGGCCATGTGAGTTGCCATGTGAACCAAGAATGACGGATTTAGTGTTTGAAAGCACTTCGGCGTCAGGGCATACAATATCAGAAAACTTTACTGTGCCGTTAAAATGTGAGACGGAGGGGGGCAGGGCACTGGAACATGCGTTTTTGTGCTCTGAAACCTGTCCGACTCCGTTAATGGCCAGAGATCTAATGTGTAAATTAAATCTGAAACTCACTGCTGGCCCGTTTGGGATCGTTATTGAAGAGGAACAGCAGATGAGTTGTGCAAAATTTGAGCCACAGTGGGCATACGAGTGGCAGATAAAAGATTAAGATTGGGCACAAATGATTTTGAAATTGGCAAAAGACCGAACAGTATCAGCTAACACAGAAAGTATATTGCCTGACAGATTGCATTGCACGTCACATGTTGTAATTGAGCGTGAACCACAATATGAGGAAGAGTGGTTTAACGGGGCAGAAAATGAGAAAATAAGGTTTGATAAGATTTTCTGGAATGAAAATGTGTGTGCGCTTTCAGCTTGCCTGTCAGAAAAACAAATGCAGCTGTTTTTGATAACGGGGAAGTCTACGCCACACTTATCAGTAACCAAGGGCACCGAGCAGACATGGGCCGCTTTAGGCCTGTTTGTGAGAAAATGCATGAAAGCCACAGATTGGGCTGAAAAGGGAAACGGGGAGAAACACAGTGAAAATGTAGGGGCTTTTATGGCTAAATGTGATTTTGAGGTTGTATGTAGATGATTTATTGATTTGTGCACGAGATGAGGTTACGTGCGTGGCTGACACTGTAACTCTCTTGAACCACCTGGCGCAGGAGGGTCACAAGGTCAGTCTGACAAAGCTGCAGTTTGTGAAGCAGGAAATAACTTTTTTGGGTCATACTATAACACCAAACAGTAAAGCTATCTCTGTGAAACGAGTAAAAGCTATCAAAGATGTACCAAGACCAATAACAAAGAAACAATTGTTATCATTCTTGGGAATGTGTGCATATTGTCGAACGTTTATTCCAAATTATGCATTTCTTGAAAAGCCCTTGAGAGCCCTGACAACAGGGAAAGGGCTGAGGTCATGTGACAAGATTAATTGGCCCACAGAAGCACAGGAGGCTTTTGCAAACATGAAAATGCAACTGGCTCAGGCTCCAACGTTGGGCCTCCCTGTGATTGAAAGGCCTTTTACACAGATGGTAGACGAAAAACATGGATTTATGAGTTCAGTGCTCTTGCAAACCCATGGGGACAGATTAAGACCAGTCGCATATTTTTCAGCGAAGCTTGATGCAGTTGCAGCAGGCTTGCCACACTGTCTGAGAGCTGTGGCAGCTGCGGAGCTGGCTGTACTGGCTTCAAGGGAATTTGTGGGGTATTCTGATTTGACTTTGATGGTCCCACACGCAGTCTCCATGATTTTGCAAGAACAGAAAACGTCACATTTATCAACAGCCCGATGGCTGAGGTATCACACGATTTTGCTTGACATGCCAAATGTAACGGTGAAAAGATGCACAACTTTGAATCCTGCCACACTTCTCCCTACAGAGGAGGATGGGGAGGAACACCATTGCTGTCTATCAGTGTTGGAACAGGTGTGTACACCACGTCCAGACCTGTTGGACACACCTTTAGAGAACTGTGACAATGTCCTCTTTGTGGATGGGTCGGCGTCCAAAGATCCACAAACAGGCCTGAATAAGGTTGGTTTCGCGGTGACCACTGAATTTGAAGTCGTAAAGTCTGGCAAATTGCCATCAAATTATTCGGCTCAGGCAGCTGAATTGGTTGCTCTGACAGAAGCGTGTAAACTTATGGCAGACAAATGTGTGACAATTTACACAGACTCGCGTTATGCTTTTGGGGTCACGCACGATTTTGGCGCGCTTTGGAAGCACAGAAATTTTTTGAAGTCGGATGGACATCCGATATTAAACGCATCTCTTGTGGCTAAGCTTTTGGAGGCCATTCTTTTACCAGACGAGGTCGCGATCTGTAAATGCGCAGCGCACACTAACGATAAAGGTTTTATCTCCACAGGAAACGCCAGAGCAGACGCGGCGGCGAAGGCCGCGGCAGCACAGGAGACAAAAGAAACGACTTGTGCTTTAGTATCTGTGACTAACCCTGATATTTCCCCTTGTTTACAAAGTATGCAGACTTTTTCCACAGGAGCAGAAAAACAACAATGGAGGTCGTCTGGCTGCAGCCTCCAGGGGGGTGTATGGATGAGTGTTGATGACATTCCTTGTTTGCCCAAACACTTCTTTCAGCATTATGCTAAGTTGACACATGGGTTGGATCATGTGTCAAAGGGGAGTATGATAATGCAGATAAGGGAATTATGGTTTACAAAGGGGTTTACAGTGTTTGCTGAATTTTTTTGCAAAAGATGTGTCACTTGTAACACACACAATGTGGCTAGAGGAATAAAAACACCCTTGGCATCTCAACCAGCCCCGGCAGGTCCATTTGAATATCTAATGATGGATTTCATCGAATTAACCCCTTGTGGGAAACAGAAACACTGTCTGGTGATGGTTGACATGTGGTCAAAATGGGTTGAGGCCTTCCCAACCTCGAAACAAGATTCGGCAGCAGTGGCAAAGGTCCTGTTAACCGAGATTGTTCTGAGATGGGGAATTCCAAGAAAAATCAGTTCTGACAATGGCAGACACTTTGTCAATGATGCAATAAAGCAGGTGGGTCAGTTCTTGGGAATTGACATGAGAACACACTGCAGCTACGCGCCCTCATCAGGAGGGGCAATAGAGAGACAGAACCAGACAATCAAGAACAAATTAGCGAAATGCTGTGAAGAGACGGGTCTGACTTGGCTTAAAGCCCTCCCAATCGTACTGATGTACATGAGAATGAGAAAAAGAGTGAAAACAAATCTGAGCCCATTTGAAATTTTGTTTGGTAGGCCACCATTCATGGGCATAGAAGGGGGTAAACAAGGGCTGCCATCAACGGATGTGTGTGAGAATGACATGTTGAATTACTGCAAGGAAATGTCTTGTCTGTTATCAAATATTTCTGTGCAGGTAAAAGCTGCCCAGGGGAAGGTTGCTGAGACGTTCCTGCACGAGGTCAGACCTGGCGATTTCGTGGTGATTCGTGATCACAGGAGAAAGAGCTGGAAATCGGAAAGGTGGCTTGGACCTTTCCAGGTGCTTCTGGTGACGCACACGGCGGTGTATGTCGCAGAGAGGGCTACGTGGGTTCACGTAAACCATTGCAGGAGGGTGCCGCCCATTGCGGAGGCGGAGCGATCGCTGGAGGAGGTTCAACGCGAATGTCAATAAACGCTAAGATCCAGTTTGAAAAGCAAGTACCGTTATCTGCACAAGAGCAAGGCCGTGTAAAAGACATAACAAAGCCCGTGCTCTGGCTATGCTGCAGAAAGAAGAATTATAAATATTAACGAGCTGCTGGCTGTGTCTGCAAATGTCACACGCTTGGAAGGCTGTCCCACTGACAGTATCAACAGCTAATGTAACAAAGTGTCTAATTCCACAACAAATGACAGTCTATCCGGATGATGATGTTAATGTTGATGACCAACAATATGATGACGCAAGTAGCGGAAGTTACAGTGAAAGGGGTAATTGAGTTATGTTTTTATTTTTCTTCCTGAGAATGATTGATATGTAAAGACGGTTAAAAGCAGCAGTTATCCGTGTTACGAGAGGACGTACAAGGAGAGGGGTTGAAACTGAGGGATTTTTTACATACTTTTAATATTTACATTTTATATTACAGAAGTAACTCAACAGTGATAAATTGATATGTTTATTTCCTACTATGAACTATACTATTTCTTGTTTATACTATGGTGACTGAGGGTTCGGTTTAGGCCGAGAGTGCAACAGCAGGGCCTGTCCATTCAGCCCGGCTATAGAATAAAGTCTTTACTCTGCTTGCTAAAACATTTAGGGTCTGTCCCAACAAAAACAGCCTAAGCATTTTTCAATTTTTCAAAAACTTACTTCACAGGTTCAAGGAGAGTGATCATTTATGTGAAAATCAGAGATGAAGAGTATAAGTGTGATGTAATGACTTGAACTTGCATTTATTATTATTTTTACTATTATTATTACAATGTTTGATTAATCAGTTATCAGAGAATGATAAAAAGGGAGGAGTTGTAAAGGAATTTTTCCTTATGTGTGATGATTGGGAAGTGATAGAGGTAAGGAAACGCAGATGGTCAGGGGGTCAAGGGGGCATTTGCCTCCCTTTAACTAGTATAACCATTAATAGATAAACAAACTGGTATCCCTCCTGTAGGGGAGGGAAGAAAGAAGGCCTTGAAGGAAAGGACTATAAAACAGGCTGGCACTGTAACTCCTTATCTCTCCTCACTGACTCACTGTATGTGTATTGGTGACGAGGATCTCTCTTGCAGGAGAATAAATACCTTTATTACTATAATTTGGACTCTGAGTTGTCTCTTACTCAGTGATGATGTTTGTTAGAAAGAAATTTCCACAACATTTCTAATCATATATCTTCTATCAGAAGTTCCCTCTAAAAATGGTCAGTCTATTGATATTAATGGCATCCCTGTTAATAATGATGTTATCTATTTAGTTATCAAAATATGTAAAGATGAAAAGGAAAGCGGTCAGCTTAATTTTCAGCTTGTGCTTCAAAAAATAAAACATTGATTTAATTTATGGTTAATGAGGGACTTGTCTCTAAACGGTAGAATTATTTTATCAAAAACTGAAGGTTTATCTTTATCCTGCTATTTCTTTGGAAGTCCCTAATAACAGAATTAAGAAAGTTGATAAAAATCCTTTCAATTTTATTTGGAGAAACCGATATCATTACATCAAAAAAATACTTTAATTCGGTTTGAAATGGAGGCTTAAATGTGCTTGATTTCAGCACTTCAAATACAATGTTAAAGAATAGATGGATTAAACATTACTTTCAGTATAAAAATAAAATGTGGTATTTAATCTTTGTAAAAATGGCTGGGCTTGCTTTTCTGTTGCAATGCAATTTTGAACTCCGTAAGATTCCTGTTAAATTAAGTCCTTTTCACAGACAGCTGCTTCTATCTTGGTTGCTTATCTATAAACATAATTTTTCTCCAAACAAATGTATAATTTGGAATAATAGGTATGTAACATTTAAACATAAAACTGAGTTTTTTTCAAAAGTGGGTTGATAATGTGATTGATTGTTTAAATAAGTTTTATTTAAACAATCATTTGTTAAAATTTAATTTAAACAAGTGTGAGTTGTTCCCTCTAAAAATGGTCAGTCTATTGATATTAATGGCATCCCTGTTAATAATGTTGTTATCTATTTAGGAATCAAAATATGTAAAGATGAAAAGGAAAGTTTAATTTAATTTGTTAAACAGTTATTTAATGAGAATGGGCTCCTGTATAACTATGTAGAATTTATTCAAAGGTATAATATTCCAATAATCCCTAAAGAATATTGCATTGTGTTTGATGCTGTTCCATCTGGTTTAAAATGTCTGTTTAAAGGAACTGTGAATAATGACAAAGTGAGTCTTAGATCTGATATTACAATTAAAGGAGTAACTATTACTGATAAGAGATGGAATAATTACTTTATTAGGAAGTTACTTATAGAATATAGCTCAATATCATAATACATGTTTTGGATAGATTTTGAAGGCCTTCTTTGTAAATATTTAGACATGAACGTTTATTTTTCTGAGAAAGATGTATTTTTCTATTTTAAAAGAGAAAGATTACCACCAAATGAGACCTTTATTGTTAATCTTTGTTTGATTATGGGGAAGTACCATAGACATAAACAGAAATGGGCTGAAGGAAAACCCAATCTTTTGTTATTTCTGATAGATATGAAACATTATATTGAGTTACTACTTGGGTTGAAAAATAGTAAGGCAAAACGCACTAGGTCTATATGTGAATCTTTAGCGCTGTGTATAATTGTCTCATACCTTTTTCTTTAATTTTATTATTATTTGTAATTTTCGTTATGTATGTTTTCATATTGTACATATTGTAGTCTGTTTAATATTTTTCTATACAATATGTTGGAATGACTGCTGTTATGTTCATTGGCTGTAATATGACTCATTTAATAAAGACACAGTGTGTTTGGTCAGTTCTCCGGGCAGCAGCAGACACACGGCGGTCTGGATCTCTCTCGATGTGATGGTGGAGCGCTGGTTGTAGTGAGAGAGAGATGATTCACAGGCGATGTGCTCGAAGATGTCGTTGATGAAAGAGTTCATGATGCCATCGGTGTCAGGATGAACCTGCTTCAGCACTTTGTACACGTAGATAGCATAGCTCTCCTTCCTGGACTTTCTGCACTTCTTTCCTCCTTTGCCTCCTTCTTTGAGACCTTAAGCTATTGGGACTTCACTTC
The DNA here is from genome assembly GCA_027422435.1 of Schizopygopsis pylzovi. Taxonomy (NCBI): domain Eukaryota; kingdom Metazoa; phylum Chordata; class Actinopteri; order Cypriniformes; family Cyprinidae; genus Schizopygopsis; species Schizopygopsis pylzovi. The sequence continues at coordinate 3,269,533 of CM049819.1, forward strand.
AAGCATGATATTTCTTCTTCTTGGTTTTTGAGGGCGGCTGGTAACCAAAGTAAATAGGTGCATTACCACCATCTTCTGCTTCAGAAAGAGGAACAGAGTTTATATTATATTTATCAATCCCGTCTCTCTTATAAAATCATAGAAGACTTTACTATTTACTTTACTTGACCATTTTATTAAAACCTTGAAATTTAGTTCATGAATTCCATTTGTTATTAATTCTTCCATCTTTCTTGTTCATACTTCCTACCAGGCGCGGTTCTAGACTATTTTTAGGGGGGGGGGTCATTTCAGCCCCCCTAAAACGATCAACTTTCAAAATTTAGAACATGTCGATTAAAACAAAAATGATCCAAGTTTTTTATTTATTTATGTATGTATTTAATTCTCTTTGCTATTCTGCGCATGCGTGATAGTCCTTCCTCAGAAGTGCAGCGGCTCGTGCTGTATGTCTGCCGGAGGCTGGAGACGAAGTCAAGAAAATCACTTTCATGAAACGTCTTGCTGTACATGGCTATAGAAAGTATTTTCTATCATAAAAAAATAAATTGTGTAGCCTGTATTTTTGCATTCAATGTGTACAGTGTCTATTGAAATGTGCAATCTAAAATTAGCTGTCCATACGTGATATGTGGACAACATATATAGCAAACTAGCCACCAATTAAGAATGCATAATTATTTTCAGTTAAATGGGCCGATTTACTAAAATGAGGTAATGTTACGTTAATAATTTGTGAAAAGAAAGAATTCTCCCAAAGTGCAATGCATTCAAGAAAACCAAACAAAAGACAATAACAAACACAACGTCTTAAAATCAATAAAAATCAAGTTAAAAAAAAATAAATTTAACATTTTAGTGCAGTTTATTACAATTATTTCTTAACTTTTGGACATTTATTTCATTATTTCATTTCACATAATGCTTCTCTTCACCAAACACAGTAGTAAGGAGTAACCTGAAGTTACAAACAAACGAGGTCCAAGTCAAGTCCAGGCTGTTTTGGGGCACCATTGACTTCCATAGCGGGAAATAAATACTCTGGAAGTCAATGGTGCCCCAGAAATACTCTGTTTCCCACATTCTTCAGAATATCTTCCTTTGTGTTCAGCAGAACAAACACATTCAACAGGTGTGGAAATATTTGAGGGTGAGTAAATGACAGTATTTTCATTTTTGGGTGAACTGTCTCTTTAAGACTTTGAGGAGGAGTCCAAGTCAGTCTCAAGTCTTTGTTCTATTGATTAACAACAGTTATTTCAGCTAATTATTGAGGCTAACTCAGTTTTTAAATACTGATTTCATGATAAATTATTCTCAAAAAAATGAAATAATAATAAATAAACTTAAAATATTTTAAATTAGGAAATTAAAAGGTGTCTATTTATTAATTGTCAGATAAAATACTGCACATTTCAAAATTTAAATATATGTCAAACAACAACAAAAAATTTAACCCCCGTTTAATCAAATAATTACACAAATGAAATCAATCTCATATAAACAAACTAAGGCTTTGTCTGTGCTCTTTTTCAATGTAAAATTCGAGGCAACTTCTGTATTTTAAACAACTCAATCCAAACAAATAGAAAACACATCCAGCACGAGCAGTTTTTAATATAAATTGAATTGTATAATTTCTAAATTTGAAGCAAAAACTAAATGGTCTGACTTTAGTTTTGTGAAACTATTCTACATAAAACATCTGTACAAAACAAAACAGGAGACAGACTGAATTAATGCAGATTCACTCTCTGCCAGCAGGTGGTGCTTGATTATTAATTAAACATAAGTTCCATTAAACAAAGCAGCGCTGCGGTTATGAACAATACATTAATATGCATTATACGGAGGCAAGATGAAAAGAAAATACATCTAAACTTTTAAGACAGCCCATTTTCCTCAGAGATACATTCATATAAACTCCTTTATACCAAATGACTTGTGTGTTTACGAGTCTCACAAGTATTATTTTAACCCATTTCACTATTATTTTAAGTGTGATATTAAATTTGAGTGCACTAATAATATTCTGTTAAAGATTACCTCCTCTTTCCTTGACTTACTTATACACTTTATATTTTGATTTGCTTTATTTATTCAACTATAAATTAATCTACCCTTTTCCACATTGTTCCACTTAACTATTCATTCTTTATTCACTTTACTCCAGATTAAAACCTGTATCTCTGATTTACTTAATGTAACTCTATAGTTTCTTTCTGTAAAGCTTGCTTTGATAATTTATCCACTTCTTCATTTCTCCTTATTCCTGTGTGTGCTGGACACATATAACACTGACTGATGGATCATTTTAAACAATTATTGAATGTATTTGTAGGATAATAAAGAGAATATCTTGGTGACTTGATTTAAAAGAACTGAGTCAGAACAAATTAAAACATCAGGTTTGTGAATAAAATTAAGAGACCACACAAGCTTTTATACACTGTCCTATGCTAATCTCAAAAAGGAAAATGGCGATCTGTGATTGGGCATCTCTAAAGACCGACCCACATAATGATTTCATTGGTCAATTTAAAGCCAATCAGAGGTTGAGATATAAATCCCTCCCATCGCCTCATACTTCACATCTATCACCCCCCCATCCATTTATGTTTCTTTGTTTGATTTTCCCACATTTTTCAGAACGATATAATGACTGAAATATTGTTAACGAGATTTGGTAAACTCTAGCACTGTATAATGATACAATAACTACAGGTTTTATTCTATTTCATTTGAATTTTAAGAAAAAAAAAACGTTATTAAAATGTAATCCTAAAACGTTGTGTAATTACGTATTGTTGTAATAATGACCACAAACACTTAAAAATGTTCTATTTACTTAACGAAGAAAATTACTTTTGAGTCCAACTATTACAAACAGACTTTGTTTTCAATCTTGCCAATTTGGGGATTTTGTGACCAAATTTAGCTACTTTCTCAATGTTGCTGCGACTTTAATATATTTTGTTGTGTCAATGAGCTTTGTTAGCTATACTTAAATAAAAATAGCGATTTCTTGGGGGGGGAAATTTGTTATTTTTTTACTTGGGCACAGGGTGTACATAGATAAACAAATAAAAAATAACTAGATTCTATCGATGGTTCCGGTGTTTTTCAGGTATTTCAATAATATTTCATGTACTCTTGATTGCCTTGACCCGTTTCCTAACAATACTTTTAAAGAAATATGATCAACTCCCAACCTTCGTAATTCTTGCATTAATTGAACCCTCTCCCTCATGCTCAACACTCAAAAATAATATGCATCACGGTTTCTAACGGTCCACATTTGTCACACTTTCCCGATTCATGCTTAACTATTTTACAAAGACTATTTAATGCTGTATGTCCAATTCTTAGTCTTGAAATAATGACATCTTTCTTCCTATTTCCATATCTTTTTCTCTCATTTCCAACATACTCCTGAATCTGAAAAATATGTCTTCCTTTAGACTCACTATTCCATAACTTATGCTATTTCTTATTTAATTCAACTGATATCACTCTCTTGAATTCAGCTTTACTTAAAGCCAACTTAATTTATATTTGTGTATGATTTAATGCTTTCTTAGCTAGCAAGCTTACTTCCTCATTTCCATCCACACCCACATGTGCAGAAATCCAGAAGAAATTTACCTCTATCTTTACCTGCCTTATTCTAAACAAATTTAGTAAAACTTCAAATACTAAATCTTGCCTAGCTTCAGATTTACCACTTAGTAGACAAGTGAACGCCAGCACAGGACTGCAGACACCTGGGCCCGTATTCATGAAAAATCTTAGTGCTAAGAGTTGCTCCTAGTAACAAAATTCTAAGAAAATTCTTAGAAATGTGGGTGTTTCCTCTTAAATTTAAAGAAAAGATCCTAGTATACAGACCATATACAGATTTTCTAAAAGAATTTGCAGATTTCCTCTCAGATCTATTGGTTAATGTTGATAAAGCACTAATTGTTGGAGATTTTAACATTCACGTTGATAATACAAATGATGCGTTAGGTCTTGCGTTTACTGACCTAATAAACTCTTTTAGTGTCAAGCAAAATGTCACCGGGCCCACGCATCGTTTTAATCATACGCTAGATTTAATAATATCGCATGGAATTGATCTAACTGATATAGATATCATACCTCAAAGTGATGATGTTACTGACCATTTCCTTGTATCGTGCATGCTGCATATTACTGATATTAACTATATGGCTCCACGTTATTGTCCAGGCAGAATTATTATTCCAGCCACTAAAGACAGATTCACAAATAACCTGCCTGATTTATCTCAACTGCTTTGTGGACCCATAAATACAGATGAACTAGACACAATTATTGGCAACATGGTAACTATCTTCTCTAATACATTAGAAACTGTGGCACCCATCAAATTAAAAAAGGTTATAGAAAAAAGTGCTGCGCCATGGTACAACAGTTATACCCATTCTCTCAAGAAAGAAACTTGTATTCTTGAGCGCAAATGGAGAAAAAGTAACTTGGAAGTCTTTAGAATTGCGTGGAAAAACAGTATGTCCAGCTATAGACAGGCTCTAAAAACTGCAAGAACCGAGTATATCCGCAAACTCATAGATAATCACCAAAACAATCCAAGGTTTTTATTTAGCACAGTGGCTAGATTAACAAATAAACAGATGTCACCCGATCTAAATATTCCCTCACAGTTTAATAGTAATGACTTTATGAATTTCTTTACTGATAAAATAGATAATATCAGAAATACAATAACAAATGTAGATTCTACAGCGTCTAGTACTCCAGCTTCATTCATCGCACCCAAAGAAATACTGCAGTGCTTTACAACTATAGGACAGGATGAGCTAAATAAACTTATCACTACATCTAAACCAACAACATGTTTATTAGATCCTGTACCCACTAAACTATCGAAAGAGTTGTTACCTGTAGCAGAAGAACCGCTTCTCAATATTATTAACTCCTCGTTATCTTTAGGTCACGTCCCAAAACCATTTAAGCTGGCAGTTATTAAGCCTCTTATTAAGAAACCAAAATTAGATCCTTGTGAACTGGCAAATTACAAGCCCATCTCAAATCTTCCGTTTATGTCGAAAATATTAGAAAAAGTAGTGTCTGCTCAACTGTGCTCCTTTTTGCTAAAAAATGATATCTATGAAGAATTTCAGTCAGGTTTCAGGCCCCGCCATAGCACAGAAACTGCACTTGTTAAAATTATAAATTACTTGCTTCTTGCGTCAGACAAAGGCTGCATCTCATTACTAGTTTTACTTGATCTTAGTGCTGCGTTCAACACTATAGATCATGACATACTGATAGATCGATTACAAAACTATACAGGTATTCAAGGCAGGCTTTAAGATGGTTTAGATCCTACCTGTCCGATCGCTACCACTTTGTTTATTTAAACGGGGAGTCATCTCAATTATCACCAGTAAAGTATGGAGTACCACAAGGATCTGTCCTAGGTCCGCTATTATTTTCATTATATATGTTGCCCCTTGGTAATATTATTAGAAAATACGGGATCAGTTTCCATTGTTATGCTGATGACACTCAACTATATATCTCAACAAGACCAGATGAAACCTCTAAACTATCTAAGCTAACAGAGTGTGTTAAAAATATAAAAGATTGGATGACCAGTAATTTTCTCCTATTAAATTCAGATAAGACAAAGATAAGACAAAAAAAATTCAGAGATATTACTTATTGGACCTAAAAACAGTACACAGAATATCTTGGATTACAATTTACAACTAGACGGATGTAATGTTACTTCCTCTACAGTTAAAGATCTGGGTGTTATATTAGACAGCAACCTATCTTTTGAAAATCATATTTCCAATGTTACAAAAACAGCATTCTTCCATCTTAGAAACATTGCCAAGCTACGGAACATGTTAAGTGTTTCTGATGCAGAAAAGTTAGTTCATGCATTCATGACCTCTAGACTGGACTATTGTAATGCACTGCTAGGTGGTTGTCCTGCATCTTCAATAAACAAGCTACAGATAGTACAAAATGCTGCGGCTAGAGTCCTTACCAGGTCAAGAAAATATGATCATATTACTCCAATTTTACAGTCTCTGCACTGGCTACCTATTAAGTTTCGTATCAGTTACAAAATATTATTACTTGCCTATAAGGCCCTAAATGATCTAGCTCCTGCGTACCTAACTAATCTTCTATCACGCTACAATCCAACCCGCTCCCTAAGGTCGCAAAACTCTGGACTCTTGGTAGTACAGAGGATAGCAAAGTCCACTAAAGGAGGAAGAACTTTTTCATATCTGGCTCCTAAACTCTGGAATAGCCTTCCTGATAACGTTCGGGGTTCAGACACACTCTCTCTGTTTAAATCTAGATTGAAGACACATCTCTTTAGCCAAGCATTCATATAATGCATCTCACAATCTTATACTGCCAGTCTATCTGAACAAATGCACATTATTATGCTTTAGCTTGGGTTATACTGATAATTTCATCCAGGGTTATTCCTGGATGGAACAACTGCTACGCTAATTGTCTTACTGTTTCTATGTTTCTGCCACGGGATTAACATCCCGTGGTAGCTAGGAATTACACAAGCTTCAGTCTGGATCCAACCCTTAAATGATCTGAGATGACGATGACCTGAGAAGAGACGATGACAACCCCTCGGAGGACCTCAGAGAAAGCCAACCATCAGCGATTATACTGACTTAACCAAAGTTTGCCATAAATGGAGGATCAGCACCTGGAGACAACCTCTACAGCCCTGACCATCAGAGGAGTCTAGGACACATCGATGAGCCCCAGAGACAGATCTCCAGTGAGGACCTCGTCACCTAGACATCCATCGGGGAAAGACCCCTGGAACCAGTGGACCACTTACACTCTGACTTTGCTGCAGTTGGAACAAACTACTGATTCGTCTGGCCGGAGGGGAACTGGCCCCCCGACTGAGCCTGGTTTCTCCCAAGGTTTTTTCTCCATTCTGTCACCGATGGAGTTTTCGTTCCTTACCGCTGTCGCCTCTGGCTTGCTTAGTTGGGGACACTTCATTTCCAGTACAATCATCGACTTGATTGCACAGATATTATAAACTGAACTAAGCTGGACAATGCAATTACTAAATTCAATAATGAAATGCATTCAGCTGATAATTGAGTGTTAAATCCTGTCATTTTACATTTTTGACACAACTTGCCTATTTTTATATTGTGCAGTGCTTTGTTACAATTTGTATTGTTAAAAGCGCTATATAAATAAAGGTGACTTGACTTGACTTGACTAGTAAAGAAAAATTAATTCAGAAAGCATCTTAACCCTTAAAAGAGGTCTTAAGGTCCGAAATTGTTAGGAGTACGGATGAGGACTTTAAAGAGGCTTAAGAGTTTCTTTAGCAGCGGAGAAAATGGATGAAACATGAAGAGGGAGAAGAAATGTGTTGCACACAATGCATGACAGTGAGTAAATAAGACGCTGCACATTAGATCGTGCAGGATCATGTTTGTGACAGATCTTATTAAAGACATGTATCCCTGTGACCGATCTGATTAGAGACACGCTAACATCCCTGACACTGCGCAGAAATGCCATAGCACCAGAAATGGACGTAATCACTACATTAACTACATTAACATATTTGGCAACTGGAAAAATGCAACTATGCAGCATTTCCTATAAAATACATTAAGTATGACAGCATGGTAAATAAAAAATAAAGAATATAATGTGTGTGTGTGTGTGCGCGCGAGAGAGACCGAGAGAGAGAGTACGGTAAAACAGGAAAAATTACGCTTGTAATTTCAAAGTGAAGGCTTATAATAAACCCTACTCTTAAAAGCACTCTTACTTCCTTCTTGAACAACCAACCAATCACAGTCTTCAAAAGACTGTGTCATAGCTAGCAACGGGGTCAGCCCCCGCCTCCTCACTAAGATAAAACGTTTTGTCTTTTCCTCGCTCAGAGTTGCTCTCAGATTGGTTCTGAATCACTTTTAAGCTAAGACTCCTAGCTAGAAATTTTTAAGCTAAATTAGGAGCTCTCTGAGAGGATTCTTAGAATCTTTATGAATACGGGCCCTGGATAATAAATAGGGAGACCAATTAGGAGGGACGAGGAAGACACAGGTGGCGTAGCTGAAACAATAATGAGATAACAAGAAGGGCTGGATCAGACAATAGAGAGGAGAGCACATGGCACCAACAACAAACAACAAGCCATGTGCTCAAACAAACACACAGAGACATCTGGTGGCCAGCCAGGGCACAACAGCAGGACCGTGACACCGATTGAGATGGCCTTCAGCTAAGTTTGATGACGTGGCAGCCGAGAAATGCAGCCTTTGTAGGATGCAGTCTTCCGTTTGAGAAACACCCATGATGACACACACCACCTAATGATATGATCATGACATCATGAGATAAAGTTCCAAATGCATCTCTAAAGTCCAGGAAAACTGAATACAGTCTACATGACTCATGCTTAAAGTCATCTATCCCTGTTTTAAGGCAGAATACATGCTCATTCATACCTTGCCTATTGATGTAGGCCTTCTGTTTGGTGAACAGGATCCTCCTCCAACCACGGAAGAACTCTGGCCAGTATGCATTTCATGAACACCTTATAGATGGTAGGAAGGAAGGATATATCCCTCCATGTCGATGGATCATCAGGGGTGTTGTCTTTTTTGGAATACGATTGTAACACAGTACGTAGATCCGGGAAGAAGGAGGCGGGAACCGGCGAACATTCAAACACTTTAACAATAAAATAAAACACAAATGAAAGCGGCAGCCCCTCACAGACGACTGCCGCACACAAATCAAACTAAAATCCAAGCCTGGTCCTCTCTCGTCTTTTACTGTCGTCACTCCTCCTTTAACCCTTCCAAAGCTCCTCCGTGGGACTCGAGACCGGTGAGTGGTGCAGGTGTCGTGATTATCATTTACTCTACCGGCCTCGCTCCGTTCCCAAGGCTCTCGGCCCCGCCCCACTCCTATCATACCCCCATCGCCCCTCGCAGGCTGGGGGGAACTCCAGAGACTGCGCTCTAACCCCCTCCCAGACGCGGCGGCGTACCTGGGGTAAGGACAGATGAGGCGAGAGAAAAGGAGACGGATGGATGAGGAGTGACAGAGACAAAAAAAAAAAAAAAGATCTCGGTCCGGTTGCCGGACACACTGCCACTCAGTCCTCAACCAGCTGAGCAGCTCTTACTCGCGGTGCCATGCGAGGGTACTGGACACCTTCTGGCGGACGGCCATGGCTCCTCCGGTCGAGGGCAGCTGGCAGTGAGTCCCCCGTTCCCTGCTCCTCCCCAGACATTGCGGACAGTAGCAGGCTTCAGCGCCGACTCCTCCGCTCCCTCTCGGACGGCAGCCACCCCTCCTCGACCCAGGAGCACGGCAGCAAGCCTTCCATCCCACCTGTTCTTCTATTGCTCCAGCACCACTGCCTCGGGCAGCCACTGGCGGTCACCGCTACTTCCTGCTGCCCAATCTCCTCAGCACCGCGATCCCCCTCAGCAGCGAGGGCTCTCTGACAGCGTGTCCCTCCTTCCTCCCGGGTTTTGGCACCAATGTAACACAGTTAGTAGATACGGGAAGAAGGAGGCGGGAACCGGCGAACATTCAAACACTTTAATCATAAAACGAACCAACACAAAATAAAAGCGGCAGCCCCTCACAGACGACTGCCGCACACAAAACACAAACTTAAATCCAGGCCTGGTCCTCTCTCATCTTTCACTGTCGTCACTCCTCCTTTAACCCTTTCGAAGCTCCTCCGTGGGACTCGAGACCGGTGAGTGGCGCAGGTGTCATTCATTATCATTTACTCCACCGGCCTCGCTCCGTTCCCACGGCTCTCGGCCCCGCCCCACTCGTCACAACGATTCATTAATGCTCCTTTCCACGAGTCTAGTATTCTCTTATTTTCCAAACGGACATTAAAGACAGTTGTTAAAATCTTATGTGAATCTATGGTCTCTACCTCCTGCTGCGTGTTTTAGGGAGAAAAATGGCTTAGGTGGCGGCACATTTAAATACCAGGGTGGAGGTGGAAGATCCTCATTAGACCTCTGATTTAGACATTTACTATCATAATAAGTTTGTATAACTGTAATGTCACTAGGACAGAGAGGAGGGTCGGGATACTCACTGTTATTTAAGATGACTTGGATCGCTTTAGATCTTGTATACTGCCACAGATATGCAAGTTTGTTTCTGCTCACCTTTCTGTTTCGCTGGCTGTGAGTCGCACCTGTCCGCAGAGAGGGCAGAACGGTTTCCCGCAGATAACACAGCTGCTCGCGGATCCAGCACACACGCATCCAAGTGGAACTCCAAGACTCTCAAGGCTATTAAATTCACTTAAACATTGGATGAAGTGATTATTTTCTCTTCAATACAGATTATGCTAGTGTTTTTTTCAATGAGTTCGCTATGTTAGCAATAATAATGTTAGCTTGATGGATAGTAATGTCTACAATGGTCACGAGCGCTGTCGCGGCTCCTTAAAAAATTGCTCTTGAGAAATTATATGTTTATTGTCCCCCCAAATTTACGCTAATTTTCACGTGTTGCACTGGCTTCTTTAGCTCATCATTGAAGACACATTGTTATTTGTGCATTGCTAACTTTAGAAGCTGCTTGCGGTGAGAAAGAGTCCTAATAAAAGAGTCGAGCTGGTGTTTGTGGTTTGACGTTTGCTCTGTTTCTGCTCTATGGTTTTAACCAGTGGTGAAGATAGCTATTCTTATTCTGCATCTTTAGTTTCATAAACCTCAAAATACTACAACAAGAGCAAAAGATTCACAGCAACATGTGCATGTCATTTTCTTTTACATCTGTTACTTAGAAACCATGTCTAATATCAGATTGTAATATATATAATACAACATCTTATATTTTATTTGACAGTAAAGCAGCAATAATACCAGCTGGTGAAGCAACATTTCTAGTTGGAGTGTCTGCCAGTTCTTGTTCTCCATATTGATAATTAAACCTGAGACGATCACCTTTTGTCTATGAAGGCTTTTCCTGCTCCAGTCTTTGAAGTTGAGGTAAGTGTCCCATTGCTGCTTTGAATGCTTTAAAGTCTCTTTTGTCTTGACCTGTAACAACTGCTCTCCAAAATGTATGTTACAGCGTTTCAATGCATTAGACTGAATGACTGCAGCGTCCAACAGCATGTTCTCAATAAAGAGTCCTGCTGAAGATACACAAGAGTCTCCTGGACTCTTAACTGCTGTCTTGTAACTACTCCTTTTAGAGAAGAAATAAAACAAACACAAATAAAACATTTGAAATATTGTTGTGGCGGCTCGTCACTCCATCCATGTCTGAATCAATATTATTTTTTAGGCTTGATTGTGTTTATAGGGTGCAGTCTAACAAGCATTGATGCTGTGTGAAAAAAAAACACATACATATAATTTACATTTACTCTTCACTCTTCTTCTTCTTCTTTTGGTTAAATGGCCATTCACTCCTTAGGAGTATTACCGCCACCTACTGTATTTCTTGCGCACATGGTTGATGGATCTGTTTTGCTATACAAAAAAATAAAAAATAAATACATAATAATTGTACTGCCCCATCCATCTCAGAGGATCAGAGCCCAAGTTTCAGCTGGCGCTGCGTGTTCAGCTCCTCCAGTTTCCGCACTGGTCTCCTCACCTCTTAGATGGGCAGAAGCATCATGACCCTCATCCTCAAACACTAAATCCTGTGGTCAGAGTCAAGATGGCGCCGAGGATGGCAGCCGTGTTGCGAGCTCCGGGAAAACTTTGCAGTTTTTCGTATGTTTTATTTGTTTTTTTGTTGTTTTACGTGTTAGATGTTGTTAGTATAACTGTCTATGATAGAGACACGCTTTTGAACATTGGTTCCTCCGTCGCGCAACGCAAACCGGACTTTGAGTTTTTGAATGCCGGTGGACTGTTCACAGACACGGTATCGGAGCCCTTTGTGTGGGTTGCGAAATCGACACGCCGCCGCCGACGCCGAAAAAGAGGAATAAGAGCTGCGTTCTCGTCAGACTGAGACGCCGAGCTTTCCGAACTCCTCTTCCAACCATTTTACTGGCCAACGTTCAGTCACTGGATAACAAACTCTGTGAACTGCGTGCGCGCATCTCATACCAACGAGAAACAAGGGACTGCTGTGTTATTTGCCTCACAGAAACCTGGATGTCTGCTATGGTTCCAGACTCAGCCATCGAGCTCACGGGCTTCTCCGTGCACCGCTCGGATAGAGCAAAGGAGCTCACAGGGAAAAGCAGAGGAGGGGGTGTTTGTTTCTATATCAACAACTCATGGTGTAATGAAAGGAACATACACTCTATTAAATCCTTCTGCTCCCCTGATCTGGAATTTCATACGCTTCTGTGTCGACCGTTCTGGCTACCGAGGGAATTTACAGCGATCATAATCACGGCTGTTTATATCACCCCCCAAGCCAACACAGACCAGGCACTCAAGGAACTGTACAGGAATATAAGTGAGCAGGAAACCGTGCACCCAGATGCAGCTTTTATTATCACGGGGGACTTTAACAAAGCCAACTTCAGAACAATAGCTCCAAAATACTTTCAACACGTCACCATCAACACGCGTGGAGATCGTACACTCGACCATTGTTACTCCCCCTTCCGGGACGCATACAAGTCCCTCCCCCGCCAACCTTTCGGCAAATCGGATCACTCTTCCGTTCTGCTCCTGCCTGCTTATAGGCAGAAACTGAAACGTGAAGCACCCGCCCTCAGGACAGTTCATTGCTGGTCTGACCAATCGGACGCTATACTACAGGACTGTTTTGATCACGTGGACTGGGACATGTTCCGGGCAGCGTCTGAAGACGACATAGAGGCATATTCAGATACGGTCACGTGTTTCATCAGGAAGTGTATAGACGATGTAGTTCCGACCAAAACAATCCGGATCTACCCCAACCAAAAACCGTGGATTAACAGCGATGTTCGATCAGCCTTGTCAGCGCGGACATCTGCCTTTAAATCCGGAAACACTGACGATCGGAAACAAGCCAGTTACGATCTCAGGAGATCCATCAAAGCAGCCAAACGAACATATAAAAACAAAGTTGAAGAACACTTCAACAACAATAACCCAAGAAGCATGTGGCAGGGCATCAACAACATCACAGGCTTTAAAGGAAATAAACCAGCTACTGTGAACATTGCCTCCTCTCTACCGGACGAGCTCAACACCTTTTATGCTCGGTTCGAGGCTGATAACACCGCACACATGGAGAGCGCTGCCGCGGCTGCTGCAGAAGAGGTCAGTCCACTCACGCTTTCTGTCGCGGACGTAACCCGATCCTTTAAACGGGTGAACATCCGTAAAGCCGTAGGCCCAGATGGTATACCAGGCCGTGTGCTCAAAGCATGCGCTTTCCAGCTAGCTGGGGTTTTTACAGACATTTTCAATCTGTCCCTCTCTCTGTCTGTGGTTCCCTCGTGCTTCAAAAAATCCATCATTGTACCCATACCGAAGAAAAATAAAATCACATGCTTGAACGACTGGAGGCCCATTGCTCTGACCCCCATCTTCAGCAAGTGTTTTGAGAAGCTCGTCAGAGACTACATCTGCTCTGTGCTGCCTGCTTCACTGGACCCACTACAATTTGCATACCGCAGTAACCGTTCCACAGACGATGCTATTGCCTTCACCCTGCACACTGCTCTCACCCACCTGGAAAATAAGAACACCTATGTGAGGATGCTGTTCGTGGATTATAGTTCGGCATTTAACACCATAGTGCCTGCCACACTGGTTGCGAAGCTCCAGACTCTAGGACTGAACAGATCTCTGTGCAGCTGGATCCTGGACTTCCTGACAGGCAGAAGTCAGGTGGTCAGAATGGGCAACAACACATCATCTCCCCTGATCCTCAACACTGGTGCACCGCAGGGTTGCGTCCTCAGCCCACTCCTGTACTCCCTGTACACACACGACTGTACAGCAACACACAGCTCGAATGTCATCGTCAAATTTGCTGATGACACAACGGTGATAGGCCTGATCACCGACAACGATGAGACGGCCTACAGAGAGGAGGTGAGTACCCTGACTAAATGGTGTCAGGAGAACCACCTCTCACTCAACATCGACAAGACCAAGGAGCTGGTGGTGGATTACAGGAGACAGAGCAGAGAACACACACCCATCACCATCGACAAGACACCTGTGGAGCGGGTGACCAGCTTTAAGTTCCTCGGCGTTCACATCACCGAGGATCTCACATGGTCTGCTCACACAGATGCAGTGCTGAAGAAGGCACATCAGCGTCTCTTCTTCCTGAGACGGCTGAGGAAGTTTGGAACGAGCCCCAGAATCCTCAGATCCTTCTACACCTGCACTGTGGAGAGCATCCTGACCGGCTGTATCACCGCCTGGTTTGGAAACAGCACCGCTGGCAACCGCAGGGCTCTGCAAAGGGTCGTGCGAACTGCCCGCCACATTGTTGGAGGTGAGCTTCCCTCCCTCCAGGATATCTACACCAGGCGGTGTACAAGGAAAGCCCGGAGGATTATCAAAGACTCCAGCCACCCGTCCCACAGACTGCTCTCTCTGTTGCCCTCAGGGCGACGTTTCCGCAGCATCCGATCCCGCACTAGCCGACTGAGGGACAGCTTTTTCCCTCAGGCTATCAGGCTAATGAACAGTCAGAAATGACCCACCCTACAACACACTCCCACTCACACAACATGCCATGCACTGCACTTTAACACAGTTCAACTGGACTACACGCACACACTGCACTAACACAACCTATCTGCTATCACTGGACACCATACAATGCACATCCACGACACTGCATATGAATAATCTGTTGCACCTTTGCACATCTATCTGCTGCTCAACCAATCTGCTGTTAATTTATAATCTGTTGCACCTTCACATTATTACTATGTATAGACTACATCATGTATAGATAGTGTACATAATGCAGATGTGCCCATACGGTGTATAATGTGTCGCTGATAATTGAGTGTGTCTTTATAGTACACTATGTGTACTGAGTATATGTATGTGTATTTTGCACATTGTCTTCTGTACAGTCTGTAAATATGTACTGTCCATATGTAAATTGTTGTTGTTTTTTTGCACTGTCTGGAGCACTGTAAATGCTCCAGTGCAGCTTTTTTGCACTGTCTGTCCATATGTAAATTGTTTGTTGTTTTTTTGCACTGTCCATATGTAAATTGTTGTTGTTGTTTATTTGCACTGTCTGTCCATATGTAAATTGTTTTTTTTTTTTTTTTTTTTGCACTGTCTGTCCATATGTAAATTGTTGTTGTTGTTTTTTTGCACTGTCTGTCCATATGTAAATTGTTTTTTTTGTTTTTTTTTTGCACTGTCTGTCCATATGTAAATTGTTGTTGTTGTTTTTTTTGCACTGTCTGGAGCACGCTCATAAGAATTTCACTCACCAAGGCACTTGTGCTGTGGTGATGTGACAATAAAAGTGATTTGATTTGGTCTAGTCCTGCAAGCTCTAAAAAGGTTAAAACTGCCTTAAATAGCTGATTATCATTCAAACACTTTCCCAAAAGATCAACAACGCTCACTGGCCTGTTACTTATATTGCTAAAAAGACTGTTACGCTGATCATCATATTTAATACATTCAAAAAGCACATGCTCTACTGTTTCAGAAACATCACATTCATCACACATACCATTTTCATGCTTCCCCACTAATGCAAGTGTTGAGTTTAGTCCTGTGTCCCATCCTTAATCTAGAAATCATTACTTCTTCCTTTCTCTGCCTTCCATAAAACTGTTCTTTTCTCCCTACTGATTTTACAATATTATAATACCACCTACCTTTGCTGCTATTTTCCCATCTTTGTTGCCATATTCTTATTATTTTCCTATCAATTACTGATTGTATCTCATTCCTTCCCAGAGGTACCTTAACATCCACCAAGTTTTTCTTTAATGCTTTTTTTGCTAACTTATCTGCTGTTTCATTCCCTACTATCCCGATATGTGCCGGTACCCAACAAAAGTATACAACTATACCCTCTACTTTCAGTCTGTACAGTAATGTATACATTTCTACTAGCAGGTCTTCGCTATTAGTTTTTGTCGACTTTATACTTTTAAGAGCTGATGAAGAGTCTGAACAAATTACAATCCTAGTTGGCTTAATCTGTTCGACCCATTGCAATCCTATTATTATAGCAGTTAATTCTGTAGAGTATACAGACTATTTGTCACTTAACCTTAAACTTATTTCCGTCTTAAATCTTGGAATATACACTCCTATGCCCACTTTTTGTTCAATTGGATCTTTAGATCCATCTGTGTAAATCTGCACAAAATAATACAATTGTTCTCTCATATAAACATTGACTTCATAACTATTACTATATCTTTCTTCTGCTTTTTCCCGGGCCTCCAATAATCTAATTTCAACAATAGTTTCAGGGATATTCCATACCGATACACCATTTAATGGCATATTAGGAGAGATTTTTACTCTTCACTGCACTGTCCCTTCTCTTATGAACACTCTGGTTATTTCCTGTTTTTATGAAGCCCCTCCCTCAGAAATACACAATGGGCTCTGATTGGTAAGCTGGCTCAGTGTGTTGTGATTCACTAATCCACTTAGTTTGCTGCATGTTCCCGGGGGAGGAGTTTATGTAAATGTATGGCTTTGTGATGTCACCAGCTTGGGAAGAAGCTTGTTGTAGTCCCTACCAGGAACATTACACACTAAATAAAGTAAACAAAAAAGTGAAATCACAATCAATCACCCCTTTAAACTTAATATCTTTATTTACTTTCTTCATATATTTTTATGACAACAATCATGTATTTTGATTCTGGATTATTGTTGCTGCAAAGTCTTTAAATATGAAATATGGCGATGTATGCAATAATACTTTCATGACAGTATTACAGAATCATGTTTTAATAATCTACAAACAGAAGGAAAATATGCAGATATTGCTAGAATTTAATAACAGATACATTGGATTACTTGTTGATTATCTCAATCATTGTGTAAAAGCAGATTATTTGTCATTAACAGAACCGCTGTAATTGTTGACGAGAGAATAACTCAAATAAGAGCCGGCCTTACATGAACAGGCCTACATTATTCACTTTATTCACTGCTCTGTCTGTAATGTGTGCGGCTCTGGCTGTGAACAACACAATAATGCAGTGTGAGAACAATTACCTGGAGACATTATCTGTGAAACAGTCTTTTCAGTAGAAACACAGCTTACATGCACTGAAAGAGCAGCTAAATATCTTAGAATGGATGTCTTTTTCTGTGTAGAGTTTAGTCTCCTCCCTCATCTCTTCTTGACGTGTGAAACACAAGGAAGTGTCTGATTTAGCGCACGCGTCTCTGTTAAAACAGTCTATTAATGTGTCAGTATGGGGTCCAGTGCACTGCCTCTCATACTCTGTGAGTATTTCATTATATTCTACTTTATCTTCTGTTTTGTTATTCTGTTTCTAAAACAGTATTCAGCTGAAGATAAAATAATGATTATGTGTAGGAGGGTCTAAGAATCCACAATATTATTTATTATTCAGATTCAATGTGATGATATGTTACGTGTGGATCAGACAGAGTTTCAGAGAACATGTATTTATCTGTGCTGCGTGTGAAAGATGGAGGTACTGTGGACATGTGCTTTTACTGTTTATGATATGATACTCGCTCTTCTTATTTTCAGCAGTTCAGTTCAGTTCAATCAGATGTATTTGTGTTAATATGAGTTTGGTGTTGTATGGTACTGTATCTTTAAATAGTCTCTCCATTAGAGATTCAGAGAATTTGAGGAGTTTCTGTCAAACATTACACTTAAAAATAAAAAATTACATTTAAAATGAATGATTTTCACTGAAGCAAATACAATATATGAAAAAAGTGACATCCAAACAAAATAAAAATAAAATGATGTCAATGCTTTTCTCAGAATGAACGTCTGATTTTCAAGTATTTTTAACCAGTTTGTCTAAGTGTCATGTTTAGTGGATGTGTGTCAGTTCTCCTCACGTTCTCAGCAGAAAAAACACAGCTGTAGTTCTTTAAATTAATATATGAACATGTTCCACTAATGCTGGACAATATTAGTCTTCATTTTGAACAACATATTTATTGTTTCATAATTTTATTTTGTGAAATGTTTTGAGTGAAAACAGTGCTTCTGCTACGTTTCTGCCAATTGCTTTGTCTTGGTTTAATGGTTTAAGTGTGTTTTCAAACCTAGTTCATTTGAGTAACACCTCAAATGATCTCAGACCTGCTAAAAGGACCCACAAATAAAAGTAACACCTGAAATGATCTCAGACCTGCTAAAAGGACCTACAAATAAAAGTAACACCTCAAATGATCTCAGACCTGCTAAAAGGACCTACAAATAAAAGTAACACCTCAAATGATCTCATACCTGCTAAAAGAAGCTACAAATAAAAGTAACACCTCAAATGATCTCAGACCTGCTAAAAGAAGCTACAAATAAAACGCATTCAGAACACATCATTGTGGGTGTTATTTAGTTTGGTTGTGAACAGCAAAAGCATTGACGTCACCTGCTGCTGGTTCCCTTTCTGATTCACTTGAACTGAATTTGGTTTGGTTTATTTAAAATATACTTTGTGAAAACAAAGTGTTAAAATTTATTTGGCTATATGTCACAATAATGTCTGATGGCAACACCAAACAGGAAGTGAGGCGGTGTGTTTCTCAAACACTTTGACCTGATGTGGTTTGTAGTCTGTAGTGTGCTTTGTTCCAGTGAAGCATCAGTAGTGTGAAATATCATATTAAAGTTAATATTTGCTTATTTCGCTTCTATGGTTTTAATCAGTGGGGAAGATAGTTATTCTTATTCTGGATTTTTACTTTCACAAACCTCAAAATACTATCAGAAGAGCAAAACATGTGGCTGTCATTTTCATTTACTTCCACTTCTTAGAGATCCATCTGTCTAATATCACATTTAAGCACCTCTGTTTTCTCATATTTAATAGTCAAGCAATAATAGTATCTACTGGTGAAGCATCATGTCTAGTGAGAGGCTTCTGTCACTTCTTGTTCTCCACATTGATATCTGAACATGCGCAGTACCTGAGACGATCAGCTTTTGATGGCTTTCGGTGGCCCTGCTCCAGGCTTTGAAGTCGTGGCAACTACTTATGGTATTTCTTTTTAACTCTATAAGTATCTGCATGGTACAATTATGCTGATTAGATTGGGGCACAGTAAACTGGTCAGGCTCCTAATAACTCTTTATATTGAAAATGAATTGTCCATAGTGCAAAAATATGCATGCTTAAATCACACTTAAAATGACTGAATATAATTGCATTAAAACTTTTTTCTTTTTTCCTGTTTTCTGAGACACTTGTATTTTCATGTATTTTTAACCAGTTCGTTTCTTTTAGAGGATGTGTGAAGTCATTTCTCACGTTCTTTACAGAAAAAACACAGCTGTAGTTCAGTACATTAACAAATGAACATGTTACACTAATGCCCGACAATCAGAAAGTGTCATTGGTCTTCATTTTAAACAACATATTGTTTCATAAAATACTTAATATACATACTCAGACCACATCACTTTGGGCCCTTTTGTGATTCTATGAAGTCTTTTACATTGTGTTCCCTTATCAAAAGCTACTCTCGATGCTGCGCTTAAAGCGCTATTGGGAACATTCTTTGTTCGACCGGTTGTTGAAGCACGTGTGTCAAACACGCCAAGCGTTGGCTTAAATAACCTCGGTTAGGTGACATCACTCGATCACGAACTCCTGGAGGTTATAAATAGATGTGACGCAGAAACATCCTCAGGTCTTTTTGTCTTCAAGGACCGCATTGTGTGTGTGTGTATTGAGAAAAGCACGCTTAAAAGTAAAAAAAAAAAAAGGCAAGGCGAGTAGATATATATATATATATATAAATATATATATATATATATATAAATATATATAAAAGGAAAAAAAGAAACAACTACTCACTATGGCAGATCAGGAGAGGAGATGTTTACCTCCTTGTCAGAGGCAGCTCTCTGATGAAGATCTCCATGCTTTCTGTTTTGAGTGTTTGGGGGAAGAGCACGCGATCCGTGGGCTCGAGGGTGAGTGCGAGCACTGCGATCTCCTCTCGATCAAGGTGCTTCGTGCGCGGCTCGCCTTCTTTAAAGGCTCGTGGGGATCGCGTGTCGATCTGGCCGAGGCACGTGAGATGGATTCACCCCTTTCTCTCGCACTCTCGCCGGATCATGAAGCCCTCGCGTCCGTTTCTCAAGCGCGCTTCGGCGTTTCTTCTGAACAGGCCGACGAGACTTCATCTCTTGCTTCTGGGGAGGTGGAAAGTGCCACCTCAGTGCGTTCCTCTCGTGATGAAAAAGCTTATGAGGAGTTACTCGAGGTGGTTACTCGGGCAGTCGATCGATTACATCTAGACTGGCCACAGGAGCAAGAGACCTCCAAACGCTCAAAGTTAGACGACAGATATCTGTCGGGTGGCCAGGGGGAGGGGCCTCAGCGACGGTCTCTCCCCTTCTTCGGTGATCTCCATGACGAGGTAGCTCGTTCATGGAACAGACCGTATTCGTCCCGTGTTTTTGTGCCATCGACGTCGATCTACTCGACTATCGTTGATGCAAAGGCACAGGGCTATATGATAATGCCCCAGATTGAAGAGACGCTCTCGGGCTATCTCTCTCCTGGGAGTTCATCATCATTAAAGAAAGCAACTCTCCCCACCAAACCATGCAGAGTAATATCTTCACTGGTGGGGAAAGCCTTTCAAGCAGCGGGTCAGGCTGGTGCTGCTTTGCATACTATGGCGGTTTTGCAGGCATACAAGGCTGACCTACTGAAAGATTTGAGCACAGGCGGGTCAATTGACGAAGAGGCATTTTTAGAACTTCGCCGGGCCACAGATCTGTCTCTCCGTGCGACCAAGCAGACGGCCCATGCCATCGGCCGTTCTATGGCTGCCATTGTTTCCACGGAGAGACATCTGTGGCTCAACCTCACGGGCATCAAGGACAAAGACCGCACTTTCCTCCTTGATGCCCCCATCTCACCTTCCGGCCTATTTGGCGACGCCGTTATCACCGTCGCCACTAGGTTTCGGGAGGCAAAGCGCAATGAGGAGGCGTTTGTGAGGTTTCTTCCCGCCGTGCTCAAGAGTTGGGAACGTCGGCCACCCGGTCCCGACCAGGACCGGTTCCTTTGAGGCGTGAAGCACAAAAGGAGAGTGTGGCGAGCCGAGCACCCCCTCGTAGAGACTGGGGTGAGGCTCGCCGCGCTTCACAGTCCGCCTTAAAGAGACTGGACCTGAGGAGCATCATCTCCTCCAAGAAAAGGTCATGAGGCTTGCGCGCCCAGGACCCCGGGGGTGTGCCCCCCCTGGGAGGGGCGCGAAAAATTCCAACAGAGAATAAATACTCCTTCCTGGCACCCTCAGGAGGCCGTTGTTCAATCTCCGTCGCCACTGGTGTTTCGGGGAGCAGCAGTCTCCAGCGAAATGTTACGTGTTCGGTTGCTTCCTGCCACATTTCAGGACACCACACATCTAACATCCCCCCATCAAAGCGAAGTGTCAAAACTACTGCCCCTTTCAGAGAAGCTGGCAGCGTGGAAGCTACTGCCAAATATATCTCCGTGGGTAGAAAGGACTGTAGATAAAGGCTACAGGATTCAGTTTGCATACCGGCCTCCGCGTTTCAACGGCGTGGTCTCCACTTCCGTGAAACTGGAACAAGTGCATTTGTTTACACAGGAGTTGCAAGCTCTGCTGGACAAAGGGGCCATAGAACATGTTTCCCTGCCAGACAGAGAGTCAGGCTATTACAGCCGGTATTTTCTGGTTCCCAGAAAGATGGGGGGTTGCGTCCAATTTTAGATCTTCGCGGATTGAACCGCTACCTCAGATCTTACATGTTCAAAATGTTCTGAGATTTGGATCTCAGATCCAATCGGGGATTGGTTCATGACAATCGATCTCAAGGACGCATATTCACGACACCGGAACAGGAAATACTTCACTTACTGTGTCCAGTATGTGCTCTTCAGATCTACGTCCACCGCACTAGCCAGTGGCGATAGTCGGAGCAGCTTTTCATATGCTATGGGGGCCGCAACCGGGGGGCGGCTGCCACGAAGCATACTGTATCGCATTGGGTGAGGGATGTTATTGCCCTAGCCTATGAGGCGCGTGGTCAAACTTCGCCTCTAGGAGTTAGGGCCCATTCAACCAGGGGGTTGCATCTTCTATGGCTTTGACAAGAGGTGCCCCCTGCAGCAAGTTTGTGATGCGGCAGGTTGGTCCTCTCCGCACACATTTGTTAGATTCTACAGTTTGGATGTTCATGCTACTCCGGGCTCGCATGTCCTTGAGTCGACATCCCAGAGTTATGTCCGAGACCTCTTCAATGATTGTGCACACACACTACACAACGTTGGGGGTCCAGACACTTCCAGTGCGGCGGCGTTGGTATTCTCGTTCCCAATAGCGCTTTAAGCGCAGCATCGAGAGTAGCTTTTGATAAGGGAACATCTCGGGTTACTTGACTGTAACCCTGTTTCCTGAAAAAGCGGGAACGAGATGCTGCACTTCAATGCCGCACTGTAAGCGTGACTGGACGTCCTTTCAGACAAAAGTTTGACCTGAGGATGTTTCCGTGTCACATCTATTTATAACCTCCAGGTGTTTGTGATTGAGTGACGTCACCTAACCAAGGTTATTTAAGCCAAAGTTTGGCATGTTTGACACACGTGCTTCAAAAACCGGTCGAACAAAAATGTTCCCAATAGCGCTTTAAGCGCAGCATCTCGTTCCCGCTTTTTCAGGGAACAGGGTTACAGTCAAGTAACCCGAGATGAACACTAAATGTACTGAAGTCACTCGCCGCTGGTTCACTTTCTGGTTTTCAAGAAGCTGTCTGGAAGCCATGGAATAATTGACAATTTATAAATGAACAATTTACTGAAATAAATTTAAAAGAATCAAGCTTTAGGTTTTTTTTGTTTTGAAATGTTAAATAAAATAACAATTATGCAAATAAGCAATTGGATTTCTCAAATTCACAGATACATCCCCCAAAATATCAATCACCACATTTCACTTATTTATTTTGTTGTAGATAGTCCTCTTTCACTCTTTGTAGGAATACACCTTTAAATTTCAGTACCCAAAGCTCTCCCAAACTTAAAGACTCTTTAACCAAATAATAAACCCGCAAATAATTGCTCCCCTTCAATTAACTCAATATAAAAGACTCAGTTTTCACGTTGCAGGCCTGTTTGATGCTGGGGTACGTTGTGCTCAAAAAATAAAAGACCGCTTCACTCAACAGGGCAAACAGAAAAAAAAGACCTTTAACTCTCCAACAAGAGGAACGTGTTTCACCTCCCGGCACTAGATGTCCATCCAGCTCATGATCGCGGTGATCTCCTCAGGGTCAAAGGAATTATCTCAGAAGTCTATCTGGAATCCTCCTCCTCTGAAACTGCCACGAATCCTCACGCTGACGACCCGCCAACCAAACCATCCATCCATCCATCCGAGCTAGATAGACAATGTCCAGTCTCTGTAAATAGTCCATTCGCTGTATTAGTAAATGGCGGCTGGAATAAACACAACCAGGAATATACCGTGAAGGAATATGTCTTACCCCTCTCTGTAGTATAAGTTCTCCGTTCTCGTTTTGACAACACACTAACTACAGAAACGATTGTAACACATTACAGCATGAGACTCATTATTAACTGTAAAAAAAAAAAATTCATATTCTCATCATCCATATTGCTGCTATGTGTACATACCCAGTACAACCCGTTTGCACATCCCTCCCATCCCTCTTGTTCATATTACTATTTATTAAGTCCCATATACTGTTTTTGCACATCTTACTTGTTTCGCACTTTTCTTTATTCTATTGCACATTTTACTCTTTATTTCTCGTTTTTTACCTATATATATATATGCTCTTGTGTTGTGTTACTTTTATATAATTTTTATTATTTTGCACTGTCCACTGAGCGGACTTGATTTGATCTACATTTCACTTCTGATTATACCCTGTATAATTTATTATGTGACAAATAAAGAAACCTTGATTCTGACATCCAAAGGCACAAAAATATATATATTTTTATCTTATTCCATGGATTTGAACTGTTTTCCTTCACTTGTTACAAGTGTTCTTCTGCCACCATTATGAATGCACAGCTGCAATGGGATCCCAAAACAAGTATAAAAAAGGTCCAAACAAATGATGAGAAGTTGTTATAACATGTGAGCAATGATAGTAAGTTTTAGCTCAATGTGAGAACATTAACTTGCATTTGTGGGGAAAATAATATCATCTCCGGGTCAAAATGACCTGAACACAAAATGAGGGTTAAGCTGATGATGTCAGTCTCAAACAGGAAGTGAGGCGGTGTGTTTCTTAAAAGCTTTGAGCTGATGTGGTTTGCAGTCTATAGTTTGTTTTGTTCCAGTGAAACATCAGTAGTGTAAAATCACATTAATGTTTGTAAGAATCTTTTGTCTGCCTCGATCCAGATTCAACTCCACAATATATGTTTGATCATGCTCATTTCCCAAAATGGCTTAATTATTATAGAGAAGAAGAAAGTCAACAATTATGTTGTTTGTAGACCATTTGGGATGATCACATCCTGAGCAAATGGTCACCAATTGTAGAATGGAGCGGGTGTGAGACACCGAGATCCCCCTCAGACAAAGGGGTGTCAGAACGTAATTAACATACAGACTACAGCTGTTACGACAGGAGCAACTTCATTTACATGAAGGGTATTAAACTGAAAATGTATAAAAGGTTAGGATTTAGGATTTAATGGGTTCATTCCAACTCCGTTGAACCCAAGGTGCAACATGTACTTTGTCACTGCTATGCTGCAATAAACATCTTCATCAAGATCGTTAACGTCTTCATCACTTTTTCTTACATGTTCATATTTGCTTGTAATGTGTGTTTGTGAATCAAAGATGAACACAGGACTAGATGTTAAAAGTTCTGCCAATACGTGGTGAGCACTTTTTTGAGACTTGGATTTAGTCATTTAGCAGACGCTTTTATCCAAAGCGACTTACAATTGGGGAGTACATAAAGCGATTAATCTTGAAGAGGCAAACAAACAGAGGAAGTGCCAATAACACCAAGTCTCAGGCATTGTTCAAATAAGTACAAGCTAGCAAGGGAAGGAGAGAAAGATAAAGAGAAAGATGAAGATTTTGAAAAAGTGAAAGAAATTATTATTATTATTATTATTATTTTTAAGTAGTCAAGTAGTGTTGAAAGAGATGAGTTTTCAGTTGTTGCTTGAAAATTGACAGGGATCCAGCAGTCCGGATGTGGGGGAGGGGGGGGGGGGATCGTTCCACCAGCCAGGAATGGTGAAAGAGAATGTTCTGGAGAGTGATTTTGAGCCTCTCTGTGATGGTACCACGAGGCGTCGCTCACTAGCAGATCTCAGACTTCTGGAGGGGATGTAAATTCGTAATAGAGAGTGGAAGTAGGCGGGTGCTGAGCCTGTGGTTGTTCTATATGCAAGCATCAGTGTCTTGAACTGGATGCGAGCTGCAACTGGTAGCCAGTGCAAGGAGACAAAGAGAGGTGTAACATGGGCTCTTTTGGGCTCGTTGAAGACCAGTCGTGCCGCTGCATTCTGAATCATTTGTAGATGTTTGATTGTGTTTGATGGAAGTCCATCTAGAAGAGCATTGCAGTAGTCCAGTCTAGAAATGACAAGGGCCTGGACAAGAAGTTGTGCAGCATGCTCTGTCAGAAAGGGCCTGATCTTTCTGATGTTGTGAAGTGAAAACCTGCAAGATCGAGCAGTCTTTGCAATGTGCTCTTTGAAGGTCAGCTGGTCATCGAAGATTACATCAAGATTTCTGACCGAAGCTGATGGGGTAATTGTTGATGAACCTAACTGAATTGTGAAATCATGCTGTAGAGTTGGAGTTGCAGGGAAGACAAGAAGCTCAGTCTTTGCCAGGTTGAGCTGTAGATGGTGTTCTTTCATCCATGCCGAGATGTCCGCCAGGCAGCCTGAGATCCGTGCAGCTACCGTTGGATCATCTGGTCGAAATGAGAGATAGAGCTGTGTGTCATCAGCATAGAAATGGTAGGAGAAGCCATGTGCCTGTATGATGGTAGCCAGTGATGTAGTGTATGTGGAGAAAAGGAGGGGTCCAAGAACCGATCCCTGGGGAACCCCAGTGACCAGTTGATGTGCTTTGGATACCTCCCCTCCCCAGGCCACCCTGAAAGACCGACCAGTGAGATAGGATTCAAACCAGCGAAGTGGAATCCCAATGATGCCCAGTGATGAGAGGGTGGACGGGAGGATCTGATGATTGACAGTGTCAAAAGCGGCCGACAGATCCAGCAGAATGAGGACTGATGATTTGGAATCGACTTTTGCAATTCGCAAGGCTTCAGTGACCGAGAGTAGCGCAGTCTCAGTTTAATGGCCACTCCTGAAACCTGACTGTTTCCTTATTTACCTTATTGCTTTATATATATATATATATATATATATATATATAAGGCAAGGAAAGTGTAGTTTTATAGTATATTTCGTAGCCTTATGTAAAAGTGCTTTAAATTTTTTTTTTTTTTTAAATAGTGTGTGAGTGATCGAGTAATCGAGACGTGAAGTGAAACACAGACAAATATAGGCTACTTTCGGATGAGACGTTAAACCGAGGTGCTGACTCTCTGTGGTTATTAAAAATCCCATGGCACTTCTCGTAAAGAGTAGGGGTGTAACACCGGTGTCCTGGCCAAATTCCCCCCACTGGCCTCTGACCATCATGGCCTCCTAATAATCCACATACACTTGATTGTCTCTATGACTCTCTCTCCGCTCCACCTGTAGCTGGTGTGTGGTGAGCGCATCCAATTGATTGTCTCTATGACTCGCTCTCCTCTCCACCTGTAGTTGGTGTGTGGCAGAGCATGTGAGCGGAGCTGAGCGGCAGTGGTGGACAAAGTACACAGATCAAGTACTTGAGTAAAAGTACAGATACGTATAATAAAATATTACTCCAGTAAAAGTAAAAGTACTGCTTTTTCAATTTTACTCGAGTGAAAGTACAAAAGTACTCAATTTTTTATGTACTTAAGTAAAAAAGTACTGATAGACAGATTTATTTTGCAATTTTATATAGACTACTTTATTTAATTTTATATTAGCACATATTTTTATAATCATACTGCCCAAAATACCTGGGTTTTTCCCAAAATAACCACTATATAGAGTCAAGAAATATATTTTGTTGATATGGACTACGTTGATGAGAGTGATGTAGTAATGTTCGCTGTGAAGCTTACACTGCCGTGTACCTGAGAGAAAACAGATTTCACCATCTCATTTTCACCAGTAAGAAAAAAGTGTTTTAGAACTTGTTGTTTTGCAGAACGTCAGTTATATATGACATTAGAATTAGGCCTGAAATTTTAAGGAAAATTAACATTTTAAGGAAAATCTAATTATATTTTCATAATGATTTTTTTTCTTCTCAAACTTTGTCTGTGGTGTAAAAACACCCCTGGCCCAATGCCCCCAGAGGGCATCACTTCCCACTCTGATAATTACTGTAGTTACTATGTTCTGAACATCACATCCTTTCTTTTTCCCTCAGATGGAATCTATCTAGGTGGCTGAATAAAGATATTTGGACTTTATATCAAAAAAAATCCTCAACTTAGCACCAGCAAGCTTGTTAGCTAGACAGTTAGCATCAGCTAACAATATTTACTTATTTTCAGTATGGTTATGAATAAACATTCATATCTGTCTACTCGGCTAGTTGATCTAAACAATATAAAAATGTATACTGTTGATAAACAATATAAAAACAGACGTCACATAGGTCTAAATGCATAGCATTAAAAAAAAACTGCTAACGTTACAGCAGCGGGGATTATGAATGTGTGTATCTCCCCCGGGTCCACACCATCCTAACTCGTTCTTGCTCCGAGCGGGTCGCGAACCCGGGATTCCGGTGCGGGAGGCGGGCGCTCTAACAAGGAGGCTAAAGGCTACAGCCTCTTGCGTCATTCGCTAGAGCGCCTCTTTTTGAGGTCAGGGGAGTGAGGTTTACACATAGCCCTTACTGGCATACATCCGTTACACGTGCATGAGTTATTTTATTTAATCGGTGTTATTTTAATGTTTTGTTTTTGACCTAAAACATAACGTTAGAGACACTGATGTTGATCTGTCTGCATTCAAGCATTTCAGTGGGCTTAAATAGATCACCCTTTACAGCAGATTTAGTTCACAAACAACTGACAGTTTTGACCTAAATATTATTTTCAGTTACAATAATGAATCCTAAAATTCGACATTAGTAACTTACTTTTCACAGCATCAGTAGCGCGCGCTCACAAGATCTCCCGGTTCTTTAATTGTGAGTTCAGTTCACTGAAGAAGACTCGCTCTAAACGGATCATTTGAATCAGTGAGTCGACTCGAGAACAGCTGCAATCGGATCACTGCAATTTGTGAATGAATCGTTTGTTGCGATTTGCGAACCGATTGAACAGGTTCATTGAAAAGAATCAGTTTGTTCATGAATCAGACACCGCTTTTGCGTCTCGGAGCACGTGATGTATCACGTGAGTAACGATATGTTTTATGAAATGTAGTGAAGTAAAAAGTACGATCTTATGCTTTGGAATGTAGTGAAGTAAAAGTAAAAGTTACTCAAAATAAAACTACTCCAGTAAAGTACAGATACTTGAAAAATGTACTTAAGTACAGTAACGAAGTAGTTGTACTTCGTTACTGACCACCACTGCTGAGCGGTGAGAATTTCCGCTCCCCGCTCACGTGGGTGTTCGCTCCCCCCGCTCCACCGCTCAAAGTCGGACCAGATCGCTCCGCTCAATTCCGCTCCCCGCTCATCTACAATTTCCTCCCGCTCCGGTGAAATCGCTCCACGTTCGCTCAAATTTAAAATTACTCTGCATGCCTAAGACCTGCCATTTTCAACCGAAGCCTGAGGTTGCGGCGTGGTTGGACCACACCTATGTGCGTATTCCACAGGCAATGTGGCTGCTCTAATCTGTTAACATAGGTGCGGAAAGGAAAATCAACACACAGCAAACCCGCTCCGTGACGCGTCCGCCATGCAGCCTATATCCTATAAAGAACTCACAGCAACATCAGTCAAAATAGAACATATATTTATTTCAAACTATAGGCTAACTATAAGTATAGGCTGATGGTTTTGTTAATTGTTGAAGGCACAGGTGAATTCTGGGTGGATTTGTGCATGCCCTAGGCTCGTGGTGTGAGCGGTATCGGAGCGGAACCGGAGCGAGACAGAGCGATCGCTCCAGCCTTTGTATAAAAACCCGCTCCGCGCTCCGACCATATTTTGCACGCTCCGCTCCCCGCTCGCTCCCCGCTCCGCTCCGCTCACATGCTCTGGTGTGTGGTGAGCGCATACACTTGATTGTCTCTATGACTCTCTCTCCTCTCCACCTGTAGCTGGTGTGTGGTGAGCGCATACACTTGATTTTCTCTATGACTCTCTCTCCTCTCCACTTGTAGCTGGTGTGTGGTGAGTGCACTGGCGCCATTGTCCTGTGGCAGCCGTCGCATCATCCAAGTGGATGCTGCACACTGGTGGTGGTTGAGGAGAGACCCCCCCCCCACATGATGGTAAAGCGCTTTGGGTGCACAACAATACACAAAGCGCTATAATAAATGCTTCATTCATTCATACTTTGTGCTATATATACAGTATATGTCAAAATGTCTATCTTGGTGATTTTTCACTAAACACAGTCAGTTATGTCTTAAATAAACAAACATTTTGAAAAGTAATTGAATGCTAGTCAGTATATGGATCTGTGCATTCTGTGACATCATCCTACGATATAAACCTGACGCTGTCTGTCATCATCTGTTCATCAATGTTCATTCTGTTGTTGTTTATCAAACAACAAAAGAAAAAGAGAGAATTAATCACTGTTCCTCGCTTATTATTGTTCATAACTTTATGAATTAATTTATGTTTAATTTATATGATGATGCGGTCAGAAACCAGACTGAAAAATGCTCAGGTGTCAATTATAAAGAATACTAAAGAAAACTCAAACTGAAAACAAGCATAAACACTTAAAGAGACAGAACTTCACTGTCTGTCGTCACATTGGTTGATGAGAATATGGTCATGTGTTGTATGTTGTGAATCTTCTCTGGGCCCTACAGAAACTGTATCACATGGTTGATGAGAGTATGGTCATGTGTTGTATGTTGTGAATCTTCTCTGGGCACTACAGAAACTGTATCACATGGTTGATGAGAATATGGTCATGTGTTGTATGTTGTGAATCTTCTCTGAGCGCTACAGAAACTGTATCACATGATTGATGAGAGTATGGTCATGTGTTGTATGTTGTGAATCTTGGGCAGAAGTGAATTCATCAGAGAATCGACTCTCGTATCGGTTCACGAGTACTGTGACTTCTCATGGAAACAGAAAAAACTCTTTCAGTTCAAACTCTAGACATGCTTCAGTGATCTGCATTGTGTTGAATGAATGGAAATGTTTAATATCTGTGTTTCTTCTTCTTTTAGTGCTGATGTCCTTCATCCCCGCTGGACTCACTCAAGGTAATTTGCTGTACTGCAGTATATTTGATTTATTAAACAATTGTGAATTGTGTTGTAGTAGTTTATTTGTCTACATGGATCATATGAGGATCCCACATTTGTCTTTTTGCTGATGATTTATGTCTATATTTTGCTGTCAATCACCTTCACCCAGAATCATTTATCTCTGTAGTTCCTCATGCTGATAAAACAATGATAAATTGAAAAATAAAAGTAGGTTAAAATGGTCGTTTGTAGCAAATATTTACAATGTAATTAATGACCATTGATTATTGCTTATTTCCCTCTGTTCAATTTGTCAAAAGTTGTCAAATAAAGTCAAAAATTAACCACAAAGCAGAAAACAAATACAGAGAAATTAAATGTCAAAACTATAAAACACCCACAAACACCAGTGATCTGAGGGACAGCTTCAATGGAGAACACGGAAATGTAGGAGTGACATCATAACACATCCATAATAGAGAACAAATACAAACACACACAAACATGCACACACACGAAAATACACACACACACGAAAACACACACACACGAAAACACACACACACACACACACACATACACACACACACACACACACACACACACACACACACACACACACACACACACACACACACACACACACACACACACTGATACACATAGACACACACACAGACACACACACACACGAACACGCACACGAACACACACGCACACACAAATAACACGCATAAGCAACGAAACACCACGCTCATGTTTTACTGTAATAGTAACATAATTGCAAAAGTGGTACTTTAATACAATTTTAAAATAAATATATAGATTAACTGACAAAGATATTTTTTTTATTGTTATAATAATGTTGTTTTAATTATGTCTCAACACAAATCTAAATGAGCCGTTGAGAGATCGTTGCAGAAATCTAGCGGCTGTAGTCGACATTACATGTTATTTTATTTTATAGCAGCAATCTACAACTAAACCATGTCACATTGTCCATATTATCTCCATGAATGAAAGTTAGAATTAATATCAAAAAATAATAAATTAAATAAACACATTAAAATAAACTTTTATTAATTGTTTTAGTGCAGGGCAGCAATTTGTCATCATGATGAATCATTGCACAGCATTACTATTTTTGTATTTAATTTAATTTTAATTTTAATTTTATTTTATTTTATATTATTATGGTTGTTATGACTGAAAATAGTTAAAACAGATACTGTACTGCTGACTGAAAGTGAAAAGCTCATTTTGAATTATAATAAGTGTGTTGTTTGCTCGTTTCACAGAGAGACCCAAACCTGTAGTTGATATTGTTCCTGATAGACTTGTGTTCAGAGGAGAGACGGTCACTCTCACATGTGACATACAGCAGACAGGAGACTGGACGTACAGCTGGTATAAAGACAAAAAACACGTTTACAGTGGACAGAAGTATATAATCTCATCTGTGGATTGGTATCACGGTGGTGTGTACAGCTGTATAGGAACTCAGTCAGAAGATTACTCACCGTTCAGTGATGGAGTTACACTGACAGTATCAGGTGAGAGCTCATGTGTTCTTCACATAAATCATTATTTTGTATTAACAGTGTTGTCTGCAGCCTTTAGCTTCAGTTACAATTGTGTTTCTGTTTAGAGACAGAAAACAATGTGACCTATATTTCATATTAATTCATAAATGAGATGCATTACATAGAAAATATATGTTTTTTCCTGCAGTCATTTACTCTGATAATTTCAGCCTTTTGTGTGCGATATATTTTTATAAGTATGTTAAGAATAAATATAAAGTTCAAGTCTCAAAATCTCACATTAACTTCAAGCACTTAAAATAGTTACTTGCTTCTAAAATGTTCATTTCTGGTATTTATCTACACACTGAGTTGTGATTGGTCCTTTTCACAGATAATTACATTTACATTTATTAATTTAGCAGATACTTTTATCCAAGGTGACTTACAATTGAGGAATACAAGAAGCGATATATTATAAAGAGGCAAACAGACACAGGAAGTGCTTGTAATACAAATTTCTAGAAAATGTTCAGAGCAAATTCTAACGATTAAAATAATTAAATTAATCATTAATCATTTAAATAATTAATGAAATTTAACCATCGGTGACAAAAACAACAGAACCAAAGCCTTAGACCTGCACCATTTAAAATAATAATAAGAAGAATAATATTAATAACAACAATGATGAATAATGTTACAGTACTTATGTTAATAAATAAATAAGTACTGGTAAACCCACCATTCACTATGAGCTTACACAACAATAAATATGAGAAGTACTGAAGGAAAGAGAAACATGATGAACAGAAAAAAGAAAAGAGACAAACAGAAACACATCAATAACTGACTCACATCCGCAGTCTGAGATGAAGACAACATTAAATCTCTCAAGATCTGAACAGAGAACGATTAAACAACTCCACATACAGCAACACCAGCTTCACTATCTACCCCCCCATACAGCAACACCAGCTTCACTATCACCCCCCCCCCCATACAGCAACACCAGCTTCACTATCTACCCCCCCCATACAGCAACACCAGCTTCACTATCTACACCCCCCCATACAGCAACACCAGCTTCACTATCTACACCCCCCCATACAGCAACACCAGCTTCACTATCTACCCCCCCCATACAGCAACACCAGCTTTACTATCTACCCCCCCCATACAGCAACACCAGCTTCACTATCTACCCCCCCCATACAGCAACACCAGCTTCACTATCTAAACCCCCCCATACAGCAACACCAGCTTCACTATCTACCCCCCCCATACAGCAACACCAGCTTCAATATCTACCCCCCCCCATACAGCAACACCAGCTTCCCTATCTACACCCCCCCATACAGCAACACCAGCTTCACTATCTACCCCCCCCCCCCCACACAGCAACACCAGCTTCACTATCTACACCCCCCCATATAGCAACACCAACTTCACTATCTACCCCCCCATACAGCAACACCAGCTTGACTACCTACCCCCCCCCATACAGCAACACCAGCTTCACTATCTACCCCCCCCCATACAGCAGCACCGGGTTCACTATCTACCCCCCCATACAGCAACACCAGCTTCACTATCTACACCACCCCCCCATACAGCAACACCAGCTTCACTAACTACCCCCCCATACAGCAACACCAGCTTCACTATCTACCCCCCCATATAGCAGCACCAGCTTCACTATCTACCCCCCCATACAGCAACACCAGCTTGACTACCTACCCCCCCCATACAGCAACACCAGCTTCACTATCTACCCCCCCCCATACAGCAACACCAGCTTCACTATCTACCCCCCCATACAGCAACACAAGCTTCACTATCTACCCCCCCATACAGCAACACCAGCTTCACTATCTACACCCCCCCCATACAGCAACACCAGCTTCACTATCTACCCCCCCACACAGCAACACCAGCTTCACTATCTACCCCCCCACACAGCAACACCAGCTTCACTATCTACCTCCCCCATACAGCAACACCAGCTTCACTATCTACCCCCCCCCATACAGCAACACCAGCTTCACTATCTACCCCCCCCATCAGCCATACCAGCTTCACTATGTACCTCCCCCCCATACAGCAACACCAGCTTCACTACCCCCCCCATACAGCAACACCAGCTTCACTACCCCCCCCATACAGCAACACCAGCTTCACTACCCCCCCCCATACAGAAACACCAGCTTCACTACCCCCCCATACAGCAACACCAGCTTCACTATCTACCCCCCCATATAGCAGCACCAGCTTCACTATCTACCCCCCCATACAGCAACACCAGCTTGACTACCTACCCCCCCCATACAGCAACACCAGCTTCACTATCTACCCCCCCCCCATACAGCAAACCAGCTTCACTATCTACCCCCCCATACAGCAACACAAGCTTCACTATCTACCCCCCCATACAGCAACACCAGCTTCACTATCTACACCCCCCCCATACAGCAACACCACTTCACTATCTACCCCCCCCCACACAGCAACACCAGCTTCACTATCTACCCCCCCACACAGCAACACCAGCTTCACTATCTACCTCCCCCATACAGCAACACCAGCTTCACTATCTACCCCCCCCCATACAGCAACACCAGCTTCACTATCTACCCCCCCCATACAGCCATACCAGCTTCACTATGTACCTCCCCCCCATACAGCAACACCAGCTTCACTATCTACCCCCCCATACAGCAACACCAGCTTCACTACCCCCCCCATACAGCAACACCAGCTTCACTACCCCCCCCCATACAGAAACACCAGCTTCACTACCCCCCCATACAGCAAACCAGCTTCACTATCTACCCCCCCATACAGCAACACCAGCTTCAATATCTACACCCCCCCCATACAGCAACACCAGCTTCACTATCTACCCCCCCATACAGCAACACCAGCTTCACTACCCCCCCCATACAGCAACACCAGCTTCACTATATACACCCCCCCATACAGCAACAACAGCTTAACTATCTATCCCCCCCCCATACAGCAACACCAGCTTCACTATCTACACCCCCCACACAGCAACACCAGCTTCACTATCTACCCCCCCATACAGCAACACCAGCTTCACTATCTATCCCCCCCATACAGAAACACCAGCTTCACTATCTACCCCCCCCCATACAGCAACACCAGCTTCACTATCTACCCCCCCCATACCAACACCAGCTTCACTATCTACCCCCCCCCCCCATACAGCAACACCAGCTTCACTATCTACCCACCACCATAAACCAACACCAGCTTCACTAACTACCCCCCCCCATAAACCAACACAGCTTACTACTACCCCCCCCCCAAAACCAACACCACTTCACTTCTACCCCCTCCCCCCCATAAACAACACCAGCTTCACACACCCCCCTCCCCCCATAAAACAACACCAGCTTCACTATCTACCCCCCCCCCCATAAAGCAACACCAGCTGCACTCTCTACCCCCCCCCATACAGCAACACCAGCTTCACTATCTACCCCCCCATACAGCAACACCAGCTTCACTGTCTACCCCCCCCATACAGCAACACCAGCTTCACTGTCTACCCCCCCCATACAGCAACACCAGCTTCACTATCTAAACCCCCCCATACAGCAACACCAGCTTCACTATCTACCCCCCCCCATACAGCAACACCAGCTTGACTATCTACCCCCCCCATACAGCAACACCAGCTTCAATATCTACCCCCCCTACAGCAACACCAGCTTCACTATCTACCCCCCCCATACAGCAACACCAGCTTCCCTATCTACACCCCCCCATACAGCAACACCAGCTTCACTATCTACACCCCCCCATACAGCAACACCAGCTTCACTATCTACCCCCCCCCCACACAGCAACACCAGCTTCACTATCTACACCCCCCCATATAGCAACACCAGCTTCACTATCTACCCCCCCCATACAGCAACACCAGCTTGACTACCTACCCCCCCCATACAGCAACACCAGCTTCACTATCTCCCCCCCCCCCATACAGCAACACCAGCTTCACTATCTACACCCCCCATATAGCAACACCAGCTTCACTATCTACCCCCCCCATACAGCAACACCAGCTTGACTACCTACCCCCCCATACAGCAACACCAGCTTCACTATCTACCCCCCCCCCATACAGCAACACCAGCTTCACTATCTACCCCCCCCCATACAGCAACACCAGCTTCACTATCTACCCCCCCCCATACAGCAACACCAGCTTCACTATCTACACCCCCCCCATACAGCAACACCAGCTTCACTATCTACCCCCCCATACAGCAACACCAGCTTCACTATCTACCCCCCCATATAGCAACACCAGCTTCACTATCTACCCCCCCCCCCATACAGCAACACCAGCTTCACTATCTACCCCCCCATACAGCAACACCAGCTTCACTATCTACACCCCCCCCATACAGCAACACCAGCTTCACTATCTACCCCCCCATACAGCAACACCAGCTTCACTAT
Source organism: Schizopygopsis pylzovi (assembly GCA_027422435.1). Lineage (NCBI taxonomy): Eukaryota > Metazoa > Chordata > Actinopteri > Cypriniformes > Cyprinidae > Schizopygopsis > Schizopygopsis pylzovi. The sequence continues at coordinate 3,306,190 of CM049819.1, forward strand.
CTACCCCCCCATATAGCAACACCAGCTTCAATATCTACCCCCCCATACAGCAACACCAGCTTGACTACCTACCCCCCCCATACAGCAACACCAGCTTCACTATCTACCCCCCCCCATACAGCAACACCAGCTTCACTATCTACCCCCCCATACAGCAACACCAGCTTCACTATCTACACCCCCCCCATACAGCAACACCAGCTTCACTATCTACCCCCCCATACAGCAACACCAGCTTCACTATCTACCCCCCCATACAGCAACACCAGCTTCACTATCTACCCCCCCCCATACAGCAACACCAGCTTCACTATCTACCCCCCCCATACAGCAACACCAGCTTCACTATCTACCCCCCCCATACAGCAACACCAGCTTCACTATGTACCCCCCCCATACAGCAACACAAGCTTCACTATCTACCCCCCCATACAGCAACACCAGCTTCACTATCTACCCCCCCATACAGCCATACCAGCTTCACTATGTACCTCCCCCCATACAGCAACACCAGCTTCACTATCTACCCCCCCATACAGCAACACCAGCTTCACTACCCCCCCCATACAGCAACACCAGCTTCACTACCCCCCCCCCATACAGAAACACCAGCTTCACTACCCCCCATACAGCAACACCAGCTACACTATCTACCCCCCCATACAGCAACACCAGCTTCACTATCTACACCCCCCCCATACAGCAACACCAGCTTCACTATCTACCCCCCCCATACAGCAACACCAGCTTCACTACCCCCCCCCATACAGCAACAACAGCTTCACTATATACACCCCCCCATACAGCAACTACAGCTTAACTATCTATCCCCCCCCCATACAGCAACACCAGCTTCACTATCTGACACCCCCCACACAGCAACACCAGCTTCACTATCTACCCCCTCATACAGCAACACCACTTCACTATCTACCCCCTCATACAGCAACACCAGCTTCACTATCTATCCCCCCCATACAGAAACACCAGCTTCACTATCTACCCCCCCCCCATACAGCAACACCAGCTTCACTATCTACCCCCTCATACAGCAACACCAGCTTCACTATCTATCCCCCCCATACAGAAACACCAGCTTCACTATCTACCCCCCCCCCATACAGCAACACCAGCTTCACTATCTACCCCCCCCATACAGCAACACCAGCTTCACTATCTACCCCCCCCCCCCATACAGCAACACCAGCTTCACTATCTACCCAGCAACACCATAAACCAACACCAGCTTCACTAACTACCCCCCCCCCATAAACCAACACTAGCTTCACTATCTACCCCCCCCCCATAAACCAACACCAGCTTCACTATCTACCCCCTCCCCCCATAAAGCAACACCAGCTTCACTATCTACCCCCTCCCCCCATAAAACAACACCAGCTTCACTATCTACCCCCCCCCCCATAAAGCAACACCAGCCGCACTCTCTACCCCCCCCCAACAGCAACACCAGCTTCACTATTACCCCCCCATACAGCAACACCAGCTTCACTGTCTACCCCCCCATACAGCAACACCAGCTTCACTGTCTACCCCCCCATACAGCAACACCAGCTTCACTATCTAAACCCCCCCATACAGCAACACCAGCTTCACTATCTACCCCCCCCCATACAGCAACACCAGCTTGACTATCTACCCCCCCCCATACAGCAACACCAGCTTCAATATCTACCCCCCCATACAGCAACACCAGCTTCACTATCTACCCCCCCCCATACAGCAACACCAGCTTCCCTATCTACACCCCCCCATACAGCAACACCAGCTTCACTATCTACACCCCCCCATACAGCAACACCAGCTTCACTATCTACCCCCCCCCCACACCAACACCAGCTTCACTATCTACACCCCCCCATATAGCAACACCAGCTTCACTATCTACCCCCCCCATACAGCAACACCAGCTTGACTACCTACCCCCCCCATACAGCAACACCAGCTTCACTATCTACCCCCCCCCCATACAGCAACACCAGCTTCACTATCTACACCCCCCCATATAGCAACACCAGCTTCACTATTACCCCCCCCATACAGCAACACCAGCTTGACTACCTACCCCCCCCATACAGCAACACCAGCTTCACTTCTACCCCCCCCCCATACAGCAACACCAGCTTCACTATCTACCCCCCCCCATACAGCAACACCAGCTTCACTATCTACCCCCCCATACAGCAACACCAGCTTCACTATCTACCCCCCCCCATACAGCAACACCAGCTTCACTATCTACCCCCCCATACAGCAACACCAGCTTCACTATCTACCCCCCCATATAGCAACACCAGCTTCAATATCTACCCCCCCATACAGCAACACCAGCTTGACTACCTACCCCCCCATACAGCAACACCAGCTTCACTATCTACCCCCCCCATACAGCAACACCAGCTTCACTATCTACCCCCCCATACAGCAACACCAGCTTCACTATCTACACCCCCCCATACAGCAACACCAGCTTCACTATCTACCCCCCCATACAGCAACACCAGCTTCACTATCTACCCCCCCATACAGCAACACCAGCTTCACTATCTACCCCCCCCTACAGCAACACCAGCTTCACTATCTACCCCCCCCCATACAGCAACACCAGCTTCACTATCTACCCCCCCCATACAGCAACACCAGCTTCACTATCTACCCCCCCATACAGCAACACCAGCTTCACTATGTACCCCCCCCCCATACAGCAACACCAGCTTCACTATCTACACCCCCCATACAGCAACACCAGCTTCACTACCCCCCCCCCATACAGCAACCCAGAACCCCCCCATACAGAAACACCAGCTTCACTACCCCCCATACAGCAACACCAGCTTCACTATCTACACCCCCCCCCCCATACAGCAACACCAGCTTCACTATCTACCCCCCCCCCATACAGCAACACCAGCTTCACTACCCCCCCCCATACAGCAACACCAGCTTAACTATCTATCCCCCCCCATACAGCAACACCAGCTTCACTATCTGACACCCCCCACACAGCAACACCAGCTTCACTATCTACCCCCTCATACAGCAACACCAGCTTCACTATCTACCCCCCCCCCCCCCATACAGCAACACCAGCTTCACTATCTACCCCCCCCCCATACAGCAACACCAGCTTCACTATCTACCCCCCCCCCATACAGCAACACCAGCTTCACTATCTACCCCCCCCATACAGCAACACCAGCTTCACTATCTACCCCCCCCCCCATAAACCAACACCAGCTTCACTATCTACCCCCCCCCCCATAAAGCAACACCAGCTGCACTCTCTACCCCCCCCCCCCCCCCTAAAGCAACACCAGCTTCACTATCTACCCCCCCATACAGCAGCACCAGCTTCACTATCTACGCCTCCCCCCCCCATACGTATACAGACGTGCATATTGAGTATTAACAGAGGTTTAGATGATGAGGGTGTCATTGAAAACTAGTCAAATAATAGATAGTGGGCTCTTGGCTCTTAACTTAGTGTTAGTTTTCTCTGTCTTTTATAACACCGTGTTTAACCCTTATCTGTCTCTCAGGTTAACTTGGCACGAAACTCATTTTTAAAGATAAAAAAAAATCGATTGTTGATCTTCATGGTACAACACACACATAAAAAAATGTTTTAAATTATTTTATAATTTTGTCACACTTGATTAGGGAACACACACCAAAAATGTAGTAATTTCAGTTCAACTCAATTTTATTTATGTAGCACATTTAAAACAGACGTGGTTGACCACAGTGCGTAACTATGTCCGAGAAATAAAATTAAATAAACACACCCAAACAACACAAATACAGTAAATACGTCACAATGTCTCAGCTCAACTCAAAATAAAAAAACAAGGAATGCAGGTGTGTCTTAAGCAAGGACTTGAAAATGAACAGTCTGAGCAGTTCTTATGTGAACAAGTAAACTATTCCACTCATTATGTGTCACCACTGAAAAAGCTCGTCACCTTTATTTTGAACCTGGCTCTGGTAACATCGAGGAGCACCTGACTGGACGAGCTCAGTGCTTTAACAGGAGTGTGGACATGTACACGTTCTGATAGATAAGCAGGTGCCAACACATTTACAATCTTAAAAACAAACAATAACATCTTGAAATCAATCCTGAGACGGACAGGAACAGTGTAGTGAAGCTAAGACGGGTCATGTGCTCATACTTTTAGTCCCAGTTAGAAGCCGAGCTGCTGTCTTCTGGACTAACTGTAAGCGTTGAAGAGAAGACTGATCCAAACCGACATAAAGAGTTACAGTAGTCTAGTCTAGACGTTATTAAAGTATGAATTACACTTTCAAACTCCTTACTTTAGACAACAGTCTCAGTTAAAGAAACAGGCTTTTACAACACAGGGCTCGCACAGTTTCTAAATCCCTGGCAGTGCTTCGGGCAGCTACTCTTCAGATTTTGGTAGCCCAGAAATTATTCACTATCTACCTATCACTATCACTATTATTTTACTAACCCAAATAAAAAATACTTAAAAAAGAAGAAAACCAGATAAGTCTAAATGCCAGTCAAAAACATTTTCAATACACAAATATCAATTAAATAATTTTATTTCCCAGGGTATCTGCAGAAAGGCAATTTAACAGTGTTTTTAAGAGCTGTACGAGTAAAATGAACACTGGGTTGGTTAATGTCTAGGGTAACATATTAAGCCATAAAATGACATGATTTACAGTTTAGATACAAGTTTTCACACATAACAAATCTAATAAAATAGCTTTTCAGCTTTTAAAAATGTTTTATGAAAAGGGACAAGTCAAACATATTATAATATGAATTTAAAACACAAATATTACTGTCTTAATTGTTTAGGTTTTTAGAAAGCTTCTTTTACATGTACAGCTCTATGTTTTCTGCATAAAAGCATGGGTGGATATTCACATCGATCTGAACGTAAGACTGGAAATGTAAATTCAGTCTCTGCCACGAGGTGGTGCTTTAGGAGCAAATATAGCGGCTTCTCCGGTAACAGCTGTACACAAAGCAGCTCCGCGCTCATATACGCTGCTTTATCAGGCATTATAGACAAGATGAAATACATCTGCCAACGACACATTTCTGAGGACAGACGTTCCCTTCAGAGACACATAAAGACATCCACGCTGTGTTTAGACTTTGAAATGTGCAGCGCTCATATTTATTCAGTGACATCTTTGTCTTCTGAAGTTTAATTCAGCTGAATCGTGATTCTTGTCTTTCTGTCCCCAACTGCAAGACCGCTTGACATTGTAATTAAGACTTTTCTTATACCATTTAACGTATTTAATACTTTTATACAAGTAAATTGAGAGTTGTTAAGGACCTGTAGCCCGTCGGGCAGAGCGAGATATATTTTGGTAGCCCGACTGTAAAAGCAATAGCACTGGGACGTCGAGCTAGAGATTGTGTGAGACCTGAAACAACTAATCTGTTTTCAAATTTAAATGCACTGTCAAAAATCACAAAAAATCATTGTTAATTTGATTATACACCTAGGATGCCTCAAGGGTGGATAAAACACAGGCTAATTTTCATTTTTGAGTGAACTAACCCTTTGACAGATCAATGAGTTTATATCATATTTATATTTTTAAATATATCATATGTATGGATTAAAATTCAGTTGTTTTTTTTTACAAAATATATATTTTTTTAAAATGTTTGCATATATTTATGAATGAATAAAAAAGCTTTTTCAATCTTCAAGTTCCTGTAATTGTAAATGTTTGACTTGTTTTGCTCAGTCAGGAATCTCTATAGGATCCTATCGGCCTTCTAGTGGCTCTAACAATAAAATAATATTTTAAGTAATATTTTCCCTCCAGATGTCTTCAGAGACTGAAATACGTGCCTCTACTTACATTCCTGCAAAACTATAAATACATACTTATACAAATCACTGCAGTTTCCAGATGAAATGAACTCTAGAGGCGTTAAAACTCACTCTTTTTCATTTTCACACAAAAGTATGATTTGCTGGTCCACAGTTTTGAATAATAAACCTAATACTTCAGGACTATTATGTTATGAATTCAAAACAATTTCAACATACTGCAAAGTTTGAAAACTGATGCAGTTGAACGTTGTCGACACAAACATGAATACATATCCGTCATGCTTAAGACATTACAATACATAATGCATTAAAAATAACTTTATCATATGTTGTGTCATCTCATGAATATTTATAAGAACAGTTTTAATGTATTAAAATGACACTAAATACACATGATACTAATTGCATACATACATCTTATGAGCAGCACTTGTATTAAATGTTGTGTGTGTGAGTCTCGCGCAGCGCTGCTCTGCTGCATCTGGAGTCTCGCGCTGTAGGGTGGGGGATGGGCGCGCGCGATCAGTCTCACACACAACCAGTGTTGCCAGATGTACGATAATTATCGTATTTATACGATAATTTTGACCTCTGTACGATGGACGATCAATAATGGAAAAAATCCCATAATGTACGATCATTTCAGAGTTTTCAGTCGTTCGTCCAAACACACATCCTACCGCTTCTCTCTCTGACCCCGAATCATTTCGCAGGCTCTCCTGCCTGCACGCAAGCACGTACACACACACATGCACACGCACACACACACACACACACAGGCACCACACGGTGTCGCCCGCAACCCGCTGCCTGCACGTCAACACTACTACACTACAGTTTTGCCGAAGAAGACAGTTCAGTTTAGACAGAGACAATTATCAGTTTAACAAAACGAAGCAGTAAAGTGCTAAAAAAAATGAGTTCAGAAAGGAAAGGTGAGGACAGTGGAGGGGCGAAGAGGAAAGCAGAGTCTGAAGAGCAGCGGAAAAGTAAGCATAGGCCACAAACATATAGGACAGAGTGGGAAAAAGACCCCACTTTTGCAGGATGGCTAAAACCTGTCCCAGGAAACGATGCGAAAGCAGCCTGTCGTTGTTGCAACGTCCAAATGGTGGCAGAGATCACGGTTTTAAAAAATCATGAAAAGTCCAAGAAACATACAGATAAAAAGAAAAATCTAGCCCCATCACAAAGATCCATAGCACAATGCCTACAGAAACCATCTAAAAAACAAAAGTTAGATGAATCTGTGAAGAATGCTGAAATCAAGTTAACAGGGTTCATGGCAGAGCACAAAGTACCCCTGAGAATCTCAGACCATTTGGTCTTGGTCTTAAAAGATATTTTCCACGATTCACAAATAGCCCAAAATATTACCCTTGGGCGCACAAAGACAACTGCTATAACCAAGCATGTCATTGGGGATTGTTATTCTGAAAGTCTAACAGAAATTCTTAAAAGAAAGAAATTCAGTGTTTTGATTGACGAATCAACTGACATAGGCAATGTAAACGCACTGTATGTAGTAGTTCGTTTTTTGATGAGGGACCAAGGAAGATTCAGACCAGGTTTTGGAAACTAGTACAACTCTTCTCGAACACAGACGACCACAGACATGCTAGAGAGGGAGCCACTGCGGAACGACTTTACGCCGAGATGATGAAGTCATTCACTGATCCAGGTGTACCACTCGAAAATATTGTGGGGTTCGGGTCAGATGGCTGCAACACAATGATGGGGAAACACAACTCAATGCTGGTGGGTGTCACGCCTTCAAACCGACGAACACTATGCTGCGCTCCATGACGGCATGCAATCTGTACCGTAAAAGGATTCCCCAACCAACAACATCTGCCAACACAGCACAAGTGGATGTGGCATCTGATGATGACAGCGACTTAGAGATCGAATTTGAATCTTTCGAGTGTTAATTGTGCACTTTTTTTCTCTCTCTTTATCAGTTTAATTATGCTCTAGTTCAAAATGTGGACTGTCGGCATATCTTTTGCACTTTGGCAAAAAAAAAAGTTAAGTAGCCAGACTTCCTCCAGTTAGTGTGTGAGCGTATTACACAGCTTGTTTAAATTGGCTGTAAAAAATTTTGGAAAACAAAATTGTTGTAAAATATATATATTTTATGCGTTTGGTTCTTGTATGATAATTTTTCTCAAAAAACGATAATTTTGAGGTTTTGGTACGATACTTTGACATTTCTAATCTGGCAACACTGCACACAACGGTTAAATACAGTTTACAGTTTAACTTTGGCCTCTGGAAGTGTTTTTTATCAGATGAAGAATAAATATTTAAACAAAATATAAACGTGTCACCTTGACTTCTGATACTGACTGTGAAACACATTTTATTGTAAATTAACTAAATAAAATACATGTAATAATAGTAGTAATTGTAATAATAATAATAATAGCAATATTACACAAGATTATGTCAGAAATCTAGCGGCTGTAGTCGACATTACATATTATTTTATTTTATGGCAGCAATCTACCACTAAACCATGCCACATTGTCCATGATATCTCCATGAATGAAAGTTAGGATTAATATAACAAAAATATTTTATTAAATACATATATTAAAATATACTTTTACTAATTGTTTTAAAGCAGGGCGACGATTTGTCATGATTAATCATTGCACAGCATTTCTATTTTTTGTATTTAATTTAACTTAATTATATTTTATTTTTATTTTATATTATTATGAATGTTATATTCAGAAAAGCAAGCTAATGCAACAATTGTCACTGTAATTAATGACCGTGTGTCTGTAAGATCTCGTGCACATATTATTCTTCATGTTATTCATTCAATATGATTTTGTTATGAAGATTTGTAAGAGATGAGAGACGGAGAACAGACACAGACATACGTTCTCCATGTTATTGTGTTGTAGCACATTATTGCCTCATCAACTATTAAAATAAATAATAGTTTGTTGAAACCTG